>JANFOE010002527.1:0-219606 GCA_025667525.1 Glebionis coronaria | reverse complement strand
AAGCCTTAACCGGATGTGTAACAGGTAACTTTGACACAAAAATCTTGGTTATATGTGTTATGCATCTAGGATTATACAACTCATAACATGAATAAATAAAATACAAGATGAACCATATTTACATCCATGAAATACAAGTCTAATTTCATAATATTGATGATAATATTGCAGGTTCATACAAAATGTGAATGACAACATATTTTCATTCCAAAAAATAATGGATACACCCATCCATGGAGATTAGTATTGAAAATTGTTTACATAAACTATACCTACACTTAACCGAAATAGTCTAAATAAGATACATCAGAAACATCCATAAAACAGAGGTAACAAGTTGTTCCATAGCCTACCCCCTACAGGTTCCTCCATAGCCTACACCCTCTTCTTTTTTCCATTGTTTCAAATTCTTTCAATTTTTTTTGGACAAGGCAGGAAACATACTGCATTTCTGATAGGAGGGGGCCTTTCTGTTGTAGAAAATGGATACCGAGAAGATGACTCTGATTTTGGTGTACATCCCCTACAAACCCTTGGACTGAGTATCTGTTTGGATGATCCACTCGCCTTGCCTGCATTCTGACTGGATGAGCCAATAGCTTTTCCTTTCTTCTTGGACGGTGAATTAGTCTCTCCCCAAGTATCGTCCGAACTACAATCATCTGCAGAGGTGCTGGAATACTTGGAAGGTTCATCCTGGTCATCATGAAATGGGTGCTGGAAGTCTTTAGTGTTTACATGTTCAAAGCTTTCATCTAATGACAACATATATTCCTTAGAGCTTTTAAAGCTTTCATCTGATGAAAGCGTATCTTCTTTAGAGCTTTCAGAGGAATAAATGATGATAACATATTTAAATTACAAGACAAATTTTAATAAACTCAGATACTAACAGCCACCCAGATACTCAAAACAATAAAACATTCATATACAAACTTATTATAGGTTAAAAGGTAATATACTAACCTCCCTGCAACAGTCTCTGTTTAAAATGTTGGAATTCCCTTTCAAGCTTTTCCACCTAATTATGTAGGTTAGAAAGAGCAGCTATGGTATTACTTTCCATTGAACCGTTTCCTTTTTCTTTGTTTTTCAAGTCAGCTCCTGTATCTACTTACCATAATACCACATAAGTTAACTACAAATACATAATCACATGTCTGCTATAAAGTTTAACAACTACACATAAAAGACATCTTAAGACCGTTTTCTCTTCGAGGTAGATATCTCCAGGATTCCTCTATCTCGTGAACATGTTCATCTTCGTGCCCAATATATGAATCCAATATGGACCTACTTATTTTTCGTTTATCCTTTTTTTTATGTAAGTAGCTCAAAATTTGAGATTTGCATTCGGTCTTTGATTGATATCAATATCATCAATACCCATGAAAAAGAGAATATGAGTGCCAAAGTAAGAGGTCCTTTACTAAAAAGGCTAAACAAAAAGATGTTAATGCATACTAAATTCACATATTGGGCACGAAGATGATGATTTTCACGAGAAATAGGGATGATGGCGATATTTAACTCGAAGAGGAAACGGGCTTGAGATGTCGACTATGTGGAGCTGTAATACTTTATAGCATACATGTGATACCAAAGCTAGTGAATACCTATATTTCTCTAAAGGTTAAATCTTAGTTTCCTTACCTCCCTGCAACTGTGTCTGTTTCAGAAGTTTGAATTCCCTTTCAAGCTTTTCCACTCTATTATTTAGATTAAAAGGATCAAATGCTTTATAAGCTTCTGTTGATCCCTTGCCTTTTTCTTTTTTCTTTAAGTTAGCTCTTGTATCTGCATCAGCATATAACCAACATATAAACAACATAGTAAATGAACCAATGCAGCTGTGAAAACGTATAGACTTCCTGGCCAACATTTTTGAATCTAAGATGGAATCGATAGAAGAACCTACATATTTTCGTTTACCCTTTTTTATGTAAGCCCCTCTTACTATGGCCGTCGCATTATCTTTTTCATGAGCATCACTACCATCAACTAAGGTCTTTACTGAGCGACCCGTTTCCTTTTTGTTGATTGGTCGAAGGATTTCCTTCCCATTTTTAAATTTTGGCGCTTATTTCGGCATCAAATTATCTGAGTCGTCACTCTGAACACGCTCACTCTCAGTTTGAGTTTCAGTATCAAAATATAATCCACACATGGATCAATCCAAATACTAAATGCATGATATAAACCACACAAGTCTGTATCTAGATACTCAACTGGAAAGAGTATTCGGATACTGAAACTGAAACTGAAAAGAGAGTATTCATAGTGGTGACTCGGATAACTTGCTACCCCATGAAGCCCCAAAAGTGGGAACTGGGAATGAAAACATTCGACCAATCAACAGAAAAGAAAAGGGTCGTTTATTAAAGACCGTAGTTGATGTTAACAAAGACCATGAAAAAGGGAAATGACACGGCCATAGTAAGAGGTACTTACATAAAAAAAAGGGTAAACGAAAAGATGTAGGTTGTTCTATCGATGCCATCTTAGATTCAAAAAAGTTGGCCAGGAAGTCTATACGTTTTCACATCAAGATAATCAAACCTAATCTCAACTCAAATGTTTACGCTCTGTTCTCGAATCTTATTTTAAAGGAATGAATGGGGGTGGAATGGGAAGGGAAACGTAGGGGAGGATATTTTAGTAAAACCAACCATTAGCTAATAACACAACAAGGAAGATGCAAATACATGATGTTATTCCTTTATGACCAGGACAAACGAAACTCATAATCTAACTCAGAAAGATGCAAATACATGATCTGACTCCTTTTTTACTATACCTAATAACTTGATCAGAATTTATTTTTGCATGATCAAAAAATTAGCATGTAATGGACATCGATTAATGAACCACTAAAAAATGTAATGCAACTAAAATGGCCATGATAGATTTACGTGATGACTAATAATTGCTGTAAAGGAGATGCCAGTTACGAATAACTTCTCTAAAAGGTAGAAACCCTAGTAGAAATATATAAAATGTGGATGAATAATAAAGATATAAATGTTATTTTATACAAGCCTAACCCATTTTTCTTCCGAATCCCCCCAAAATTATGCGGAACAGATATACATAAAAATGCATGCACCTTTCCTTCCTTCTCCTTCCCGTTCCCTACCCTTCCTTCTTAAAAAAAAACTTAAGAACAATTTTTTTTAATTCCCTTTCCATACTCTTCCATCCTTTTAAAAAAAACTTGAGAACTTAAGGTTTCTAGTATGACCAACCCCTTTTTTAAAAATTTATGGTGTGTTTTTTTAGCTTATATAATGGCCTTATATAAGCCATTTTTTTGCTTATATAAGCCTATGTTTAATAAAATTATAAGCCCATGGCTTATATAAACTTAAGTTAACATGAGGGTAAAATGGTAAATATGTTATATAAGCCCAAACCTTCCTTAAAAAGCCACGTTTTTATGGCTTATCATAACACCCATATATAAGTTTATAAGCCCACTAATATAAGCTTAGCTAAACACTTGGTTTGAGCTTATAAGCTTATATAAGCTAATAAGCTTATAAGCCAATTATATAAGCTAAACCTAACACCCCCTTATCTCCTGTATCTACATCATCATATAACCAACATAATACTTGAACCATTTATCATTTTCACTACTCCTAAAACAAACATAGTAAACACTAACTAATGATCCATCTAACGCCTTTCTGACAAACATATAAACATAAAATTTCACAAAATTGACCTTTAATATGTGCCTTCGTAGCTTCATCAACCTTCATAGCTTCATCAACCTTCATAGCTTCATCAACCTTCGTAGCCTCATCTGCCTTGTCATCTATATAACAAATATTAAAACAGAATCAATTATTGGTATTTTCATAACATGCAACATCATCAAAACAAAGACAAATCATCAAAACTTCAATAATACTGTTGCGAAGTAAAAATCCTAACCTTGTTTTGATTTTCCTTTAGTCCGGTTTTTAAATCTAACTGCATCAAGTCTTCAATAATAGTGTCAGCAAGAGGATCATCATATCTCCAGTTGGTCCCATACTTATCCATCACATAATCAATCATCTCAGCAGTGATCTTAAAATCCATATCCATCTGGTCATTTAGGTTTGATTTATCAGGGTTTGAAGATTTGTTACTGTTTGTGTCTGGGTGGGTGGGTGATTGATTCATTATTTGACCTCCGGATATTGAATATGTGTGTGTGTGTGAGTTATTAGTGGACGGGGTACTGGTGCAATATATCAAGTTGCATGCAAATTAAACGGTTCATTTTTTAGACACGTTAGTATAAGTTGAATTTAGTAGTATAATCTTATTAATTTTTCACGATTTTATTAATTGAACTTTACAACACATTATTATTGGATAATTAAATTAAAGAATGTTATTAATTTAATTAAACCTTGGTTAAAAATTAATATAACATAATTAAGCTATGTTTCTTAATTAATTCAATGTAACATGAATATTTATATTAATAATTATTTTAACCTAAAGTTTATTTAAATAAAATGGCCATGTTTAATTATCATGATAATTATAGTAATAATTATAACATAAATCTTGTTTATTAATTATATAATATAAGCCGGGTGGTTAAACGGTTTTATGACTTATTTCAACAAGCTCACGTATGAATGTAACATAAACGATGATTAATTTGTTATCCCATCTATCTCGAATGATGCTAACCCTAAATCATAAACCTTAACCAATTAAACCATAAACACAAATTAAACCATAAACCAATAATAAAACCTAAATCATAAACCTTAAACCATTTAACCGTAAACCATAAATAAGTAAACCATAAACCTTCATTAAACCTTAAATCATAATCATGCATACCATAAATCATAAACCCTAAACCATAAACCATAAACCCTAAACCCTGAACCTTAAACCAATGAACACTAAACACCAAAATCATAAATCTTAAACCATTTAAACTTATACTATAAACATTAAATCATTAATTAATAATTAAACCACAAACCCTAGCTAATTAAACCATTAATCCTAAACCTTAAACCCTAAACCTAAACCGCAAACCCTAAGCCCTAAATCTTAACCCAAAAAAACACTTAACATTAAATCATAAACCATAAACCATTTAACATTAAATTATAAACATTAAACCATTAATTAACCCTTAAACCACAAACCCTAAACCATAAACCATAAACCCTAAACCCTAAACCCTAAACCCTAAGTCTTAAAACGATGAACACTAAACACTAAATCATAAATCTTAAACCATTTAACCTTATACTATAAACATTAAATCATTAATTAATTAATAAACCACAAATCCTAGCTATTTAAACCATTAATCCTAAACCTTAAACCCTAACCCTAAACCGCAAACCTAAGCCCTAAACCTTAACCCCAAAAGACCCTAAACACTAAATCATAAACCTTAAACCATTTAACCTTAAATTATAAACATTAAACCATTAATTAACCATTAAACCACAAACCATAAACCTTAAACCCTAAACCCTAATCCCTGAACCTTAAACCAATGAACCCTAAACACTAGATCATATATAAACATTAAATCATTAATTAATAATTAAACCACAAACCCTAGCTAATTAAACCATTAATCCTAAACCTTAACCCTAACCCTAAACCGCAAACCCTAAGCCCTAAACCTTAACCCCAAAAAACCCTAAACACTAAATCAGAAACCTTAAACCATTTAACCTTAAATTATAAACATTAAACCATTAATTAACCCTTAAACCACAAACCCTAAACCATAAACCATAAACCCTAAACCATGAACCTTAAACTGATAAACACTAAACATTAAATCATAAATCTTAAACCATTTAACCTTATACTATCAACATTAAATCATTAATTAATTAATAAACCACAAACCCTAGCTAAGTAAACCATTAATCCTAAACCTTAAAACCTAAATCCTAAAACGTAAACCCTAAGCCCTAAACCTTAACCCCAAAAAACCATAAATACTAAATCATAAACCTTAAACCATTTAACATTAAACTATAAACATTAAACCATTAATTAACCCTTATACAACAAACCATAAACCTTAAACCTGAAACCCTAAACCCTAACCTTATTAAACCGTCCATTAAAAATTGACCTTATTCATAATAAATTGCTTGAGATGATTATTCAAGGTGATTGATATAAAGCTCAACTAAATCCCACATACTGTTAAAAAACCAAAAGAAATTTATCTCGCGGTTGTCAAGAATTATTATCACCTAATATATTTAACTATAATTTTATGTTTAAAATTAAAGTAAATTTTAATTTTTTTATTTTTCATAAAAATAAAACGTATATGCTTTTTTATTTACTTATTAACTTTTAAAAATTAAATTTATTATAAACTTTTAAAAATATTTAAGTTATTTAATAATTAATATATTTAAGTTACTTAATTATTTATTTATTATTAACTTTTAAAAATTAAATGTTAATTATACTTTTATTATTAAGTAAATTTAATATTTACATTTTCATTAAACACAATATCCGGTAACAATCTTGTAACCACCACCATATTTACCACCATTTTCAAAATGACACAGGAAGAATAATATACGGATTTTTCAATCGCAAAATCTTTTAATCAATTAATGTTCGTTTCCTCGACTCACTCGAATTGATTTCCAATTAACGTAAGATTTATTGTTCTTGGTGAAATGTATTTTTGGTATTTTTAAAACTAAAAACTATGTAATTAAACACTATTTAAACTTACTAAAAACTTTCTATTTAAATATTTAAAAACTAATTTAAACTATATTTAAAACCATTTAAACAAAATTTGAAAACTATTTTAACTAATTTAAAACTAATTAGAATTTAAACTTAAAACTTTAAATGCAATCTATTTTTAAATAAAACTAAATTTTAAACTAATTTAAAATTATAAAAGTAATTAAAATAAAATATTTTTTATCTTTTTTATTTTTTAGAAACTGAATAAAACGAAATTGATATAAACTTTTTAATTAAATTTAATTAAACTAAAAAAACAACTTGTATTAAACTAATTAATCTGACAGTCTAGTATAAAACCTATATTAATTAAGAGACTAGAAGTTAAACACAAATAAGGCAGTAGAAGAGTTGGTTATGCCGTTTGACTGCTATTCGAGAGGTCAGGGTTCGAGTCCCATGACAGACAAAATTTCATACTAATTTTTTTGGACAGAATTGGACAATCATACCAATGGGATCTGTTGCATAAGCAGTAATATCAGCAATAATCAACCCAATAAGCACATAAATTAAAGTCAGATAAGCAAATAAGCTGAATAAATCAAAAATAACCACACCTAAATAAGCTAATAATACTGACAAGTACTAATCAGTGAAGCCAATAAGCAATCAATATTAGAGTTGAAAGATTAAGTAATCTAACCGAATATAACAAATAACCAAATAAGCAGAAGACCTAATAAGCAGATATTTCTTAACCGAAATTAAAGCAGAAACTTAATCAAACAAAAATAAAAGCTAAATAAGCAACTAAAAACATTAACCAAACAAGCAGATTAAAAATCAAACTAAATAAACTAAAAAAAATAAGCATATCAAATAACAGATTACCAAATAAAGCACAAAATAAAACAGTAACATTAACTAAAAAAAATAAGTAGATAAATAAAGAAGATCCAAACACCAAATAATAACTCAAGATTAATTAAAAATTGACAAAAAAAATAAAAGAGATGAAAATGAACCTGATGTCGATTTCCTTTGAACAGAAGGATGGCGATGTGCCTCCTTTTGAACCGAAACGAACGCCACCTTTAACATCAAATCATCACCACCAATTTCTTTTCGAGCCAAGCAAGATCTTCTCGAACCATAAACAGTACCAACGAACCAAATATTTTAATAATTTCCCAGTAGGGGAAATTATTTCTACCTTTTTATTAATAACTTTAATTAATCCAAAACAGATTAAAGATAATATTACAAATAAATTTAAATAAAAAGAAGACATGAATTTAAACAGAAATTAAACTTTACATTAATAAAAATCACATACAATACTTTGAAAGAAAAAATTACAATAATTAAATCTAATCTAAATTTGCAGAAATTAAAAAAATAAAAAAAAGTGCACACCTAAATTACAGCAATGATGGGGTTTTTATAGGAAAACCCTAGAAAACCTTCTTGTGAACTTGGAGGGCACGTTCTTCAATCTTGGAGGATTGGTGTTGGTGATTGGTTTAGACCAATCAAAACCAAGGAAGGGAGCCACGTCTGATTTGATATGAGGACCACCAGTAGTGATTGCTCCGATTCTTATGGGGATTTATTTGGTATTCGTGTGAATCACACGAATAAGTGATTACCCCCAAATTTAGTGGGTAATTTTAGTGATGGTAAATTAGGGTTTGTGAGATTTGGGTAACTGGTTTTGGGGAATGCGTTTGGGAGAGAGAGAAAGAAGTGGGTGAGTGTGTTTTATTTTTCTTTGTTTGTAACGAATGAGGGGTAAATGTGTGGGTGGGTAAACAGGTTTTTTTATTTAATGTGTGAGTGTGTGTAAGGACACGTGTGAAGGTGAGCTGGTGGGATAAAACGTTTTTTAAACGTTTGTGATGTGAGGGTTTGACCAGCAAACATTGTGAGGTTGACCACAAAGTGAAAACTTTTCACTAATTCCTCCGTCCCATAATTTTAGCTAAATGGGTTTGTGGCCCAATATTCCAACATTTCCATCCGTTTGTATTTGGGCTGAATTAGGCCAAGTAATTTTTAATAAGTAAAATACAACTTTCAAATGGGCCTTTGAGCCCATTAACCCAAATGTGGGACCCACTTGGCCTAATTATCTTCATAAAGTTAAATCCGCTAAAAACTAACTTGATTTCGGCTTCCTTGATTGTTTCTTCAAAACCCGTGTCGGTTTAGCCGGTTTTCGTGAACTTGGGCACACTTTTGGTATTTTAACTTTGTCTTCGTCTCTTTCTTGGACTTTTCTGCAACATTTGACCGTGAAATCCCGTGTTATCTTTCCTTTTGAGCATTTGTACCTATTTCACACTGTTAGTGCAAACATTACGATGCTTTGTCGATATAATCTCTTTGTGTTTTGTTGATGACAAACGTATAATTCGCAATACATTATGTAAAATGTCAAGGTACTCGTAATCACTCAAGAATACATTTGTATACTTCTCTCGACACCTCCATGACCGCATTCGGCATGAATCACTCAAGGTATGTACAAACATGTCATTAACCTAACTAAGTGATCAAGGATTAATATTTTCTTAAAACTCACATTTTAATCAAATGTGACAAAATATTTTAATTAACTTTATTTTTAAGAAAATGTTTTATTTAAAAGAAAATGAAAATTTGAATTTGGCATATTCCATATGCCAAAGGAATATCCTTTGAGGGTATAAACTACCCCAGATGGCATATCCCCACTAAAGGATAAATTTGCACGGACTCCGACACGGAGGTTCCTTAAAGGAACCCGCGGTTCCTTATTGATAAGGTACCGCGGGTAGAGATAAGGAACCGCGGGTGTTTTTGACCGTTGCAATGTTGTCCTATAAATAGTGGATCATTTCCAGGTTTTCTTTCAACCCTTTTTGCACAGTTTCTTTCAAAAACCATCTTAGATCCTTGATTAGTTAGTTTTGATTAATCTTGTTTAAGATGTGATTCAATCTTCAATCTCCTCATCCTCACAAGTGCAAAAAGAAGAACACTATCATTATCTTGATGTGTTGGGTTCACTACATGATGAAGATCTTTCCTTCTATAGATCTAAGTTATGTTTTTAGTCTTCCTACTATGTATATGTAGAAGATCCAAGTGTTGGGTACACTTGGATGTGTTTGTAAGGGTAGAATATCCAAGTGATGGGTATCCTTGTATTAGGTGTTAGTTGTGTAGATCCAAGTCTTGTTAGTACTTGGATATAGTGTTAGAGTTATAGATCTAAGTGTTGTGTGCTTAGATCTATATGGTTTATGTGTTTAGGCCATAAAACACAAGGTTTGTTATGTTGGGTCATAAAATATAACTAGTGGGTAGATTAGGTTGTGTCTTGGTAGTTCTCACTAAACTCTAAAGTGATGTGGTTGTGTCTAGGTAGTTCTCACTAAACTATAAAGTGATGTGGTTGTGTCTTGTGAGTTCTCATTAAACTTTAAAGTGACTAGTAGTTGTGTTGTGTGAAGTTCTCACTTAGCTTCAAAGTGAAGAGTCGTGAAGATTGGTTCTAGCTTTCAATTAGAACTCGACATCTAGCCTTGTGTCGTTAATGGTGAAGTAGGCAACGTTGTGTAGATTGGTCCTACCTAAGATTAGGACTCGACATCTAGCTTAGTGTCGGAAATGTGTAAGCGACGTTGTGTATGGTTTCTCCACCTTAAGGAGTTTGTTGACTAGTGAAGTAACTCTCGAGTAAGGTGTACTTGAGGAGTGGAGTAGGGCGAAGAGGAGCTTCGTGGCCGAACCACTATAAATCATCGTGTCGGTAACTTCCTTTACATTTATGTCTTTACCTTTGTAGATGTATTTATAGTTACATACATGTGTTGTGTGTCTTTGTGTGCATCAAATAATCTAAACATCTAAGTTGCGGAAAAGCTATGGCTTAGTACGTGTGTGCTTCATGTTTAGATTATGGTCAAGTGTACATCACTTAGTCTAAACATCCTAGTTGCGGAAAAGCTTGTGCTTAGTACGTGTGTGCTTAGTGTTTAGGCTATTGCTTGATGTACTCTTGATTTGATGTGCTTGTGTGTTTTCTTACTTGTAGTATTTATCTCTTAATCAAACACATCTCACATCTAGTCAAGATTGATAAGGAATTTGATACAAAGGATTGTTAAGGTTTCAAATAAAAAATGTTGCTACGTCCACTGTCGGCGGTTCGTTATTGGACCGGCGGTTCCTTATCAATAAGGAACCGCGGGCAGAGATAAGGAACCGCAGGCAGTAGATTGAGCCGAAATGTTTTGAAAATGAACTAGAAACTATTCAACCCCCCATTCTAGTTTCTACAATTGGTATCAGAGAGAGGTTACTCAAGATCTTTGAAGTATATTATACTTTAAAGCTTGGATCGATCTTTGCTCTCTTTTTCAAAAGAAAACGGTTTTTAAAAATAGAGACGATCTTTGTATCAAATTGTTCATGAAGAGTGATTACTTATGACATGTGTTTCGTTGTTTCACTCGTACAAGTTTTGGTGTTAAATAAACTTTGTATAATAGCTTGAATTAATTCTTTTCATGTTTGGAAGTATAAAAATATTTTGTGTCATAATTAACTCTAAAATACGAGTTCTATGTGTCTAAAATGATTTTTTAGAGTCCTAAGTCCTTCCAAAAAGTTACCAAATAATTTTGGCCAAAAACTCATTTTTTGTCCTCTGACCGCGGTTCTTTATTGTTCCCCACGGATCCTTATCAATAAGGAACCGCAGTCAGTCTGACTCAGATTTTTGAAAACTTTGAAAAATCATATAAAATCAACCGTAAGTCCGTAGAAGGCGTGCCACCCGTCATTTCGAACGTAATTGAATTTTCTTTCAATTAAAAATGCTTCCAAACCTCTATTCAAACTTTAAAATTTGGATGGTTTCTAAGTTTCATACTTTGTCCAAAGTATTGAGCGTCGGTTTGTCGTAAAACTTGTGTTTTACTCTTTTCTATTAAGTTAGACATCTCTTGGTGATATATCTTTGTAAATTGATATATTTATAAAGTGTTGAACTTAATTAAATTTTGAAATGTGTCGAAAACTATTTTCAAATAAGATCAAGCTATGTATACGTTGGTATATCTAACACTCAAAACATGGACGAATGCTTTTATGTGTTAAGCTAATTGTTTGTGTGTGTTTCTTTGTGTGTTATTATTATATGTAGACATTATTAAGTGTTCCTTGCTATTTGTAGTAGTATTGCTTATATGTCTAGTATCTTGTGCCTTGCTTGGTATTTGTTAGTATCTAGTTCTTCCTTATTAGGATGTATGCTAGATTTCTTGCATTTTGGTTGCAACATTATTTGTGCATTGAATATAGGATCAACATCTATAGGTTTATATATGTTATTTAAACATCATGTACACCTCGTTATGTTTATTAACACTCTTAGGTTTGAAAGCTTTGGGAGCTTATCCAATCTATTGATTTGGGTCGTCTTACTCGATCATTGTGTTATTAGTTCAAGTAGATAAATGTCTCACTATAAAACATGAAACACCCTTTGAAAATCTTAGCTATTTTCTCTTAAAAGAGTGTTTGTGGGAATCAAGAAAGATTTCGATTAAATATCAATGCATTATTCAAACTATGATTGGTATCATTATCGAATCTAATTGACATGTTTTTTAGTGTAGACATGAATGTGGTTTATTAATAATATACATCGGATCATAACTCACACTTGTGTTGATGGTGTTATATTGAATCTATTTGTTCAAATTGTTAGACATATTTTGTTTAATAATTACTTATAATGCACAATAGATTCGGTTTGATAACTTGGATGTTTCATCCAAAATACTCAAGTAATTTACATTGCTATGCAATTTATAAATGTGTCATTTCCGAAAGACCAATCAAGAGTGTTCTAACAAATTGTGTAAACTTGGTTTGTACAATTCAATGTTATTGGCCCCAAGATCTATTAAGGTAATTAACCTTAACTAGACTCTTTTGTCAAGATATGCAATGGTGCATTCTTAACCCACATTAGGCCATGCAAGTTTCATCCTTGCTAATCTTTATTAGGCAAATGTTGGAATTACATTTTGTCTAACTTGAGAATGACTACTAGAGAATTTATGCACTAGGATCTTAATTTGACCTGACGGTTGAATTACTTCCACGTGGGAAGTTGAGTTGGTGTATAACTCGTAAAAATGGTCGTGTTTAGCCTTAATTGAGCACCTCTAGTGA
The DNA here is from genome assembly GCA_025667525.1 of Glebionis coronaria. NCBI lineage: Eukaryota > Viridiplantae > Streptophyta > Magnoliopsida > Asterales > Asteraceae > Glebionis > Glebionis coronaria. Next base: position 206,661 of record JANFOE010002527.1, on the reverse strand, counting down.
TAGTCTCATACTCATTCTCTAAATTGGCTAAATGGCTCTTCCTATATATGACTAATGATAGTTTACTTTGATGAACTTTGTATGTCATTAGGAGTCTTTTTCTTTTGTAGCCATTAGGTTTTTCTTAGCTTTCTTCTTACGTGCTAATTGAACCTATGTGTCTTTCCTTTGTGTGTGTTCTAGTTTTTATTGCTCTTAAGCATGAGTTTATGATAAGTTAGACTAGAACATTAGGATTTGCTGAATTGGAAAATCCTCCTTCACCACCTAAACCTAGCCTCTGTAGGTGGTTCTTTAAATAGACCGCGGCTCCATATCAATATGGAACCACCGGTGGAGATAAAGAACCGCGGACAGAAGCTCTCAAATTTGGGTTTTCTAAAACTTCCCAATTGTTCCAACACCCTTTGGAATCTTTGTTTCAAACCTTTGATCACTCCCAAAATATCTTGGGCTTTCCCTTTTTAACCCTTTACTAGTTTGGATCATCCCCTCACCCTTTTAAACCCACCTTGTTAGCCATGTTTCTCACACCTCTCCAACCTTGAGATTTCATTCTCACACATCCACAATGCCTAACTCTCCCTTTTATAACCTTGACATTTCTTTGTCACAAACCTCCTCCTCAAAGAGGCACCTCAAAATTAAGATTAAGTTACCTAAACTTAACTCTTCACCCTTTTGCCACACCTAGAATGAGATTGTGCCCATTCTCATCTCTTCATCACCCTCACCACCTCTTGCTCCATGCAAGACTACCTCAACCCATGGTACCAACCATTCTCATGGTTCTACCTCCTCTTCATTCCAATCTAGAATGATTGAGCTAACCCTTCACTCCAAGTACTCTCTTGGATGTGACTACCCAACCTCAACCCATCCAAAGCATTCCCATTGTGAGTGACTTTGTTGAACCCTTGGTGACTTCACCTTTCACCTCACCAAATTCCGCCACCACCCTTGTCTTTCATTTAAGCATGTGGATTGCTTATTGCTAAGACATCTAATTTAAGCAAATCTTAGGATTCTAGTGTAACTAAGATTAGAATTATGCTTAAGTTTTAGGCTTGTTTTTTATTCTCTTGTATTTCCTTTCATATCTTTCAACATGATTTTTCTTTGAGTCTTGAATGTTGTTGTTATTATGTTTCTTTCTTTTCTCTTATTTTGAGTCCTTTTCTTAAACTAATAAGAATTAGGAATCTTCTTGGAGATTTACATTACATGTAGCTTGATTTGTGATATCTAGATAGATGACATGCTTGTATGCTACTTGCTTATATATCTTCTTGCTTATCCGTATGCTACATGCTTAATTGATTAGTTAATGAATGCATGCTTATTATAAAGGTTTTGTCTTTGTCAAGCAAATCCGATATATTATCTCTTAGATGTGTCTAACTCATGCATGTCCTTAAATGCTACGTGCTAACATCTTTTTACTTAGTCTTCTCTTTTTAAGTAATCATGTTTCTTGCATGCCATACGTGTTAATTGCACCCTTCTCTACATTGGTTTATTGTAGACTTCATTAGGAATTGCATGAATTATCGTATGTGCTTACTTGATTATTTGTTAGATTTTGTACTAACTCTTTCATGTCTTCTTGAGCTTCTTTTGAGTTTCTTCTCTCGTTTCGTAAAGTTATCCTTAACTTCTTTGTTGAGTCTCTCTCAGTTCATTTTAATCATGCTCTTTTATGTCGAGTCTCTTTCTTCTAGTCTTTCTAAACTAAGTTGAGTCGAACCTTACCCTTTCCTCATCATGTAATTGTTCTTTGAACATCCTTAATGATTGAGAAGAGCTACGAAACTTTGAGCATGTAGTTTATCGTATGCTAAACACCATTTGGTGTCGACATTCATACGCATTGTTGCCTATAATGTCCTATATCTCGTATTTTTCTTAAAGCGTCAATTTATCCGCTTTTGGTTTTCCTTTATTTTATTTTTTTGGTCAAAAATGTCTCTAGGTTGAGATATTTTTGTTCCTCTTTTGAGAGTTGATTGCGGTTAAAATTTACAGTTGGTATGGGTGATTCCATCAATTCTAAGTTTTTAACACCTTGAGATGATATCTTCAAATTCTTGGATGTTTTCTACCTCTACTCCAACAATTTTGAATTGATTTCCTCAAAATCCTCTCCTTGTCTTTTTTTTTAGAGTTGATGGTTAAATCTTGAATTTTCTTGGGTGATTCCAAAAATTCTAAGCTTTTTACCCTTTGACATATTATCATTACAATTGGTATGGATGTTTCTTTTCTATCTCTATTCCAACAATTGTGAATTAATCTTGTCAAGATCCTCTCCTTTGATTTGTCTTTGGATTGATAGCATCGCATGCACACTTCTTTACTTGTCATTGTTTGTTGAGTCTTAGGATCTAGACTCATCTGGGATATCATGATCATGATTGTAATAAGCACAGCGGAACATAAAGAACACAATCATAACCAAGAACAAGGCTTTCACTAATAAAGATTACTATTAATAATGCTATTAACTACTGCTCCTGGTGCCTAATAGGCTTGACACCAGGAGAACGCACACACACCTCTTGTTTACATTGTTTGTGAATGAATGAATAACAACCAAGGTGGTACCCTCTTTATATAATAGAGGTACTAGGGTTACATCACAACCCTAGCTTACTATCTAAGCTAATATATTACTACTAGGTCCTTCATCTTGTTTTGTCATATCAACTCAAGATATCTAAGTCCCAACAATCTTCCCCTAGTTGATTTGACAAAACCAGTAAGCACGGGCTTCCCCTGAAGCTAATATAGATGAAGGCTAAGCTTCCCCTCGATCCATGCATTCTTCCCCTTTTTGTCACATCAACTCAAAAAGGATCGTCTTCCCCTGAAGAAGTGCACGGCAAATCCAGTAGGCTCCATGGAGAGATCACTGATGAAGAAAATCAAGTATAACGAATTTGATGAAGAAGTGGAATCTCCCAAACTTGTGTCTTATGTCTTGCACTAACCACGTGACGCCAAGCTTGAACAAAATCCTCAAATAAATGAGACACTGAGCACAATAACGTAACCCCTTCAAGTGATAGCAAATGCACGCATAGAGCAAGGTATCTTAAAAATCTACTACTCCTTTTAAGATATGAATAGATCGTACCCCTTCGCTAGATGTGTCAAGTCTTCGTCACCATAAAAACCAAGCAAGTTATCTTAAAAGGCACTCCCTTCCTTTTAAGATATGATAAGAACACAAAACCTGTGAAAATCAACTACAACATAAAATAAGTGATAAATCAAATGTCTTCTTCAATGAATCTCCACAACGAAATGATGATGGCTGAGAACTCCTCCTCTAGTAACATAGTGACATCAGACTAGTCACTAAATCAGAATAGTAGCAATCTTACTTGACTAGTAGGAACCAAAACCGACCAAAGAAAGTTAGTATACAACAAGCCAGCAGGAACCATAACCAAGTCAACAAGAACATACGCCTACCAGGAGGAACAAACCAGTAGGAACCGACCAGTGGTACGGACCAGTAGAAACCGACTAGTATGAACCGATGATTCAACCAGGAGGAACCATCAAATATTACTAGAAGGAACCGAGAACAAAACCACCATGAATTTATATGACCAGTAGGAACCATAGGTCACCAGTAGAAACAACATAACCTACCAGTAGCATCTCAAACCCTTTTTTTTTCTTTTTTTTTCTTCGTGACACTCATTCTGTCACCAAACTGTGTTGTTGCTAATATCAAACAATTCTTCTCTCCACAAAATAGTGACACACGGACTGTTACTAAATATGTTGCTGTTGCTGCTTCTTATGGCAGCATGGACCACATGAAATACTTTCACCTTTGAATCACATGTGTACGTGAATATTCTCAGTCACAAACCCATGTGAACAAACTTGTGTAACCCAAAAGCATACATCAATTCTCTTGTCATTTTACACTGTTCTTCTTGAAATCACCAACACAATCACTTTAGTGATAAGACCACGTGGCTTTTTCTTTATATGTGCTCATACATCCAAATCTCATTTGTTACTTCTCTCGTGATTTTTCATACACCAACGAATCAAAGAGAAGTCAACACCAAATGAAAAGTTTGTAATCCTTACAGCACACATTCAATATACTTCCTCACGTCCAGCTCATACGTCCTGTATAACGTGAGCACCTTTTCTGTGAGATACAGCCCAGACTTGTTTGAACCACAGCAACCACGTATATTATATCACCAAGAACTTTATGACTTTATTATATCCCATGCCACACCTGCTACAACGATTCTGAATCCCTAAAACATTATGGTTCCAACAACAACAGCATGATCAATCAGCAATACCAACGTAAATCAAAACAGCCAATATCATTTATGTGCATCAATATCAAGCACCATCAACAACAAGGACGTGATCCAAAATTAGGGTTTGCACTAGTGATATCAAATCAGCTATGGGACCATCATTCTGAACAGCCATCATGATCATACGGGGTTCATTATTGATTCAAGAATCAACTCCCCACAACCAGTATGATCATTCAAGAATGAGTAGCAACATCATATGAACATCATATAAACAACAGCAACACGATAGATCAGCAGCAACATGACAACGAATCATCTAGGGTTTGTTGGGAAAAACCCTAGATCAGCAACTTTATTTACATAAAAACAGAAAATAACATATGAAAACCTTGTAGATCAACCAGATCGAGAGCCAACAAGCTCTGATACCACTTGTTGAGTCTTAGGATCTAGACTCATCTGGGATATCATGATCATGATTGTAATAAGCACAGCGGAACATAAAGAACACAATCATAACCAAGAACAAGGCTTTCACTAATAAAGATTACTATTAATAATGCTATTAACTACTGCTCCTGGTGCCTAATAGGCTTGACACCAGGAGAACGCACACACACCTCTTGTTTACATTGTTTGTGAATGAATGAATAACAACCAAGGTGGTACCCTCTTTATATAATAGAGGTACTAGGGTTACATCACAACCCTAGCTTACTATCTAAGCTAATATATTACTACTAGGTCCTTCATCTTGTTTTGTCATATCAACTCAAGATATCTAAGTCCCAACATTGTTTGTGCAAACGACTTGTTTATCATCCCCGTTTGGGTGACATCTCTTTTTATATATGCTCTTGTCTACTAACCTTGTTTTGTAGGAAAATTCTAACTCATTTTTGTAGCTCGTCACTATTCTTGCTTTGTTGGTACCTCAAGCAAGGGGGAGCTCATATCAAGGGGGAGCATTTGCAGGAGTTCAAGTCATTACATTTGCGATCGTTGACTCACTCAAATTGCATTCATCGAACATCTTGCAAGTAATGCATTTTGGACACTCGTAGATAGGCATATTATTATGCTTGTTGTTGGTTGACCTATGGTGATTGAAGACTTCACTAGGATGACGCAAGCTCAATATCTTTGGATGATGGGATTATATTTTGGATTCTCGCCTCTCAACCGACGACCACTAGTGATGATCTACCGTTTGGATACAAGCTCGTGTGACGTTAATTCTTCTCCTCTTCAAAGGACGTGCTATCGATATCTACCACTTTGGGCGTGTGCTCTCTCGACGTTGATTCTTCTCTTCTTCAAGACGTTGACTACCTTTTTTATTCGACAAAAGGGGGAGAAGTAAGTGTAAACGAGTAACTTAGGCATTTTAATATGTGTTGCGGTTTACTTGTTTGTCATCATCAAAAAGGGGGAGATTGTTAGTGCAAACATTACGATGCTTTGTCGATATAATCTCTTTGTGTTTTGTTGATGACAAACGTATAATTCGCAATACATTATGTAAAATGTCAAGGTACTCGTAATCACTCAAGAATACATTTGTATACTTATCTCGACACCTCCAAGACAGCATTCGGCATGAATCACTCAAGGTATGTACAAACATGTCATTAACCTAACTAAGTGATCAAGGATTAATATTTTCTTAAAACTCACATTTTAATCAAATGTGACAAAAGATTTTAAATAACTTTATTTTTAAGAAAATGTTTTATTAAAAATAAAATGAAAATTTGAATTTGGCATATTCCATATGCCAAAGGAATATCCTTTCAGGGTATAAACTACCCCAGATGGCATATCCCCACTAAAGGAAAAATTTGAACGGACTCCGACACCGAGGTTCCTTAAAGGAACCCGCGGTTCCTTATTGATAAGGTACCGCGGGTAGAGATAAGGAACCGTGTAACACCCCCAAATTTATACAACTCAGTACAACGGAAGACTAGTTGGTGTTACGGGATAGCACATTACTCACATCATAGACAACGCATAAAAATCGCGTCGTTTAATAATAAATCATTTCCATTCATAAACATCAAAGTTACATCGGTCCCAAGTCATATTATTTCATACAAAGTTTTACAAAGTATTTGAATGGAAAATATTGTTTAGGTGCGGGCCATGAATTCTTGTCGTCTTCCCGAGAATTACCTTCAAGTACCTGAGATAAGACATGTTAAAAGAAAAGGTCAGCGATAACGCCGAGTGAATTCATAAAGTTTAATAAACCATCAATATAATATCGGTATAAAATTATTACTGAAAATCATTTTGTACAAATCATTTTAATAGGCCATAAATTAGCCAAAGTCATTTTATACAAATCTTTATCGAAAATCATAATATAGGCATTTGCCTTAAAAATCATTGTACGAGCCAATGTCGTAAAAACATCATACAATACGTCTTATGAAGTTGTATAAAATCAAATAAAAACCGTTATATGAATATGGTTATGAAAACTAAAACAAAAACATAATATCAATAGTATGACCCTGTATTGCTAGTCAGGCAATACATCGTAATTCGGAGCGTCTAGTAGTATTTTGTTAATTTTGGATTATTATAAGCCGCATGACATTGTTACCTTACTAAACCAACAACGGGTAGCTAACCCGATACAAATTTTGCCCATCTAAAGTAGCGTGTCGTCACAAAGGTCACGCTATGGAAATCTTCTCATACATAAATTCGCTTACCAATCAATGTGGCACGACGGGGATCAACCGTCAAGGCGCGAACTGGGGTGATCGTCCCCAAATAGTACTATTAAATGCATAAGCGTCTACCAAATCCTGGTAGTTCACAATTCATGCTAATGGGACTTTTAGTGACATAACCTAACTTTAATAATCCATTTAATTTCATCTATCGGGTCCTTTAATCATTTATCGGGTCATACAATCGGGTCATTCAATCATTCGGGTCCAAATCAATAAACAAACAATCGGGACAAATGGTGTCCTATTTTATAAAAACTAACATGTTATCGCCCTCGCGGGTTTATAAAACATTTCATTAAAACATTTAAAAGAGTGCGAGGCTGTGAACTCACGTTGATGTGGGAAGACGATTATCGGCGATTTGGATGTACGGTACGTGCTTCAATCACGGAAACCTAGATAAATAATACTCGATCTTAGACGTTTGTCCAATGACTTTATAAAAATAACAATTATGTATACATATGATGATTATATACATATGATGATCAAGTGGGTTTACATATTCTCGTTTACTCATTTTAGTGTTATATGTCGATAATTTTTATACTAGTTTATTAGTTTCACCTATTTTCGTATTTTAAGTCCAATAAGCTTATTATAAGTTCTTTAACTTGTTTTAATCCATGTTATACTTATATTATCAGTATCCACACTTTAAAAGTTGGGCCTAAATGGGTTAAGCCCAATAAGTTCTTTTTATGAGTGTTTATCTCATTTAGTCCAATTATTAGCTCAAGTATTAGTCCACTATGTTTACTTAGCTCGTTAATGTCCGTATGCCCTATAGTTCGGGTTTTATCGGTTTTTACTTGTTATACATGTTTATATATCAGTTTATAAGTTTTATAAAGTTTACATTAGACGGGTCCAACCATCTAAGTTTTATTTGGCGAAAAACGTTAATTTTACGGCAATAGCCGAAAAAGTCGTAAAAATCAAGTTTATAGTTTTTATTACTTATAAATATTATTTCACCATCATTTATATAATTTACCCATTTAATTAACCTTTTATATATTTATATAAATAAGTTTTATAAGTTAGTGGGTTTATATTTTTACATTTTATACATTATAATGTGAGTGCTTATATAATATTAATAAACATTATTTCCAAAAATCTGATTTTTAACTTCATGTTCACCATTTTTACCATATCTAGAGTTCTATAATGAATTAGAAGCTCATTTTTGGGTGACATGTTCTTCATATTATGTGATACATTTAACTTAGTTATAGCTACTTCCCATTTTGAGTTTAACTTGCCTTAACAGTCCCTACAAAACTGCTTATTCAGATTAGACCACCTAACTTGTTTTGATCATATCTCACTCATTATTTTGATTCCATTGCATGGCCAACTCTCACATGTGTACAAGACATATTGCTTACTGTAAATAGATTCTACTTCATCATTTTATCAGTCCATGACCTGTTTCTTTACTGTTTTATACAGCCAACAAATTTAACCAAGATTTTAATCTTGTTTCTTATGGTTTTTCACCTTTTTAATCATGTTTATCAACACCAAATCCCCACATAACATTTTTATCATCATATAATCATCATATACATATACAATAGGAAATAAAATACATGTTTACATAATGAAAATAACAAGAAGGTGAGGAGGACAATCTTTATACCACCAAGTTGATGTAGGTTATGAGTTTGACATGGATTTGGATGGAGAAACTTGTGCATAGCAAAGACCATCTTCAAGACCACCATTCTTCATGAACTCCTTGTAGGAAATCAGCCCTAATACTTCATAGAAACTCCTCCTTGGATGTTATAAGCACCACCAATCAATAAGTCTTCAAAAGGACATCATCTTATGCAAGAATAACATAAGATTTGTGGTTAAATTTGGATCAAATGGGTGGTTTGGGGTTGTTTTTGGACGGCAAGAATAAGAGAGGAGGAGAGAGTTGTAGCTAGTTTTGCATGGTGAAATGATGGTATGTGTTTTAGTTAGTGGTTTTTGTTGGTTTTGTGTAAGTGCTTAGCTTACAAGCTAAGCTTGTATGACATGTGTAAGTTTTAGCTAGAAACTTGCCACCAAATTGGTGTGGTGGCTTCTTTAGGCCGGTTTGAATGGGGGTGGGGCAAGTGTCCCACTTGTCTCATCCCCATTTATTTACGGGTACTCCTCGATTCTTGTTTCCTCGATTTGCGTGCCCTCGGGTCGTTTTATGAAAAACGTTTTTATAAATTATGAATCAACGACACAAAACGAATCTAATAAAAATTGTCTCATCAAAAACGGAGTTCGAAAACGTAAATACGAAATCCTAGGGTTTCCGGTTTAGTCGTAAAGGACGTTAAAATAAAATCGTGAGTCCTAATCTCTTCTCGTAAATTTGTGAGATTATGAACCAACACAAATTTAAAACTCCAAAATAATATTTACGGATAAATTTATTTTCTGAATTGTCAGACTGTCACCAAAGACGGTGTATGTAAACGTAAGCACGTAACGTAAAATCCTCCGGCTTAGACTTAGTCGATGCTACTTCAAGACGTAAAACCAAATTTCTTCCCAAAAATAAGTGAGTTCATATTGTAACATTAAAATAATATTTTCAAATAATATTTGAGAATAAAATATCAATCGTAAATTGACGGATTGTCACAGCATTTACCCCTAAACAGGATCTTTGTCCTCAAAGATCATCTTACCTTACTACTCGCTTCTTATAGAGTTAAAGCCATGTGGGTATTTCCTCCACATTCGGTCTTTTCTCACAAGTGTAATCCATTATAATACGCGAGTTTCATCAAACATAACTACGGGAATAAGACCAGTCTTAATGTTGACTTACTTTCTCTATCCATGATGTTCACGGGTTTTTGATGAATGCAACTTTTCGCTGATCTAAACATTACTAAGAAGAATTCAGATTTTAACTTGATAGATATTCCATCAAGTTCGATATACAAAACATAATTCACGCAGTCGTTGAAGTCCTAGGGTAGATCCAGCTTATATGCCTTTCAAACCAATCTTTTATATCATCGCAATGGTCCCATACAACGGGGACTTATATCCCATGATTTGTCAGATCATGAACTCATTTTTCCAACGTTAAAAATTGTGGCATAGCTTCGCTACCCATTTGGCATTTCAAGATCTACATTTCACATTCACATAACCTTTTGCCCACTACTGGCAGTTAATAATCAAATCCTAATTTCAACAATCATTTCAGATCTCGAGGGTCGAATATTTTGTAAGGTTAGGTTCGCCATCATAGGAAACCTTAAACCTAACAGACATGTCCAACTCACAATGGGTGTATGTCGGATGTCTTCATCTCAACTCCTGCTTACAGATGCTCTAATATTTACATCCTAACAAGATTCGATCTCGATCCTAATACGATGATTATCAATGATAATCCTTCCAAAGGGAAAACGATTATACGGTCTATTACCAAAGGTCAATCATTCAAACATAAAACAGCACTTATATCACTTGGTATCGTTACTTTACCTCGTCCCTTCGATTTGGGGTGGTATATAGTTCTCTCATCAAGGTTCGTTCTCAATGATTTCTGAGCAAATCTCTAGAAATTCGATGCGAAGTGAGGATCTTGATAAAGATGTTTGATACAGGCACACTATGTTTACATAATTCTTTTGCATTTATCATTAACGGGAATGATATTAGCAGATTTGGTCAGTCTGTCGACGATGACCCAAATCGAATCAAATTCAGATGATGACCTTTGAAATAGCTAGACATTTACTAATGTATGAGGCGATGTCTGCCTCCATAATTGCCATTAGTACAACTTCTTCAGACAAAGATACTTTTAGTCATAAATGACATAAATAGAATACTTATACTTACAAGATTCCAATATAACTATATCTCACAATCCTTCATATTTAAGCAACCACAAGTGGTCTTTAAAACATTTAACGCTATTGGCTTCTTTATTTGAATGGTTCACATTAGACGCGAACTCCATTTATTATCTATATTATCCTTTTTACAAACATCGTCTATTTTATATTGTTCAACCATTTATTTTGCATCTTCATTATTAAGAAATATATCCTAATTGGTTCTTTATCCTTTTTATATAATATGTCAGTATCTATATTCACTTCTCATGATGATGTAATTATCATGTCCACAATTCACTCAGATATTCTTTCTATATTATGCGTCAGTAATTACGTTCACCTTCCTGGTGAAATAAATATCACAACCGTATTTATTCAAAATCCCTTCTTCATATCTTCTATGTTTTAGTTTCGTCTTTACCAACATTTTTATCAATTTTTCTCAATTCGGCGTCTAAGGCGTCGATATTTATTATATGTAATATAACAATAATTATTTAATTTTTATGAAACGTAAACGTTAAAAGTTTAAATTTCTTAGTCCGACCAATTATATAAAATGTTCAAAATAAATTTGAATTTAATTAATTAGATTTTTGTTGATTTATCGAAAATGTTTAATAAGATTCGTAAATGTTTGAAAAATCTTTGGTTATACTTTGGTCAAAATTTTCTTAGTTGAAAAGCAAAAATTTTTGTTTTAATTTTCAGGTTATGGTATAAATGGTTTTACACAATCCTTCTTAAGTTATCTTGAGGCATACAGAAACATTTACCCCTAAACAGAAGTTTAGTTAAATGGTTTGTGTATAAGGGAATAATCCCTTAAAATCCTTTGTTAAAACATTTTTCAAAACATATTTCCATTTCTTTTTGGTAAAATCCAAAGTCTTAAAAGGGCTCTTAATTTTAGAAGAGTTTGTATGCATACATCTTACCATTACTAATCCAACGGTCATTTTATGTAAAGGATTAAGTTTTTAATCCCTAAGCGTTAATGGTTCTAATCTTTGAAAAGTCAATATAGCTTCCATTATCTATTAATCACATGGTTAAATCATGTAAAGAATTAAGTCTTAAGTCTTATGTTAAATATTTAAGGTACATGTTTTAATTGTTCGGCCAATCAAGGGCAATCTATAAATAGTTTCTAACTCCTTCTTATTCTTATATACAAACAATTGGTCCTTAATGATCTCAAGCATGAATTTATCAAATTACAGCCTACACACGTGATTCACCAAATTTATGAATGCTACATGTGCATTGGTCAATCCAAACGACATCACGTGGAACTCATAATGTTCATTACAAGCACCGGATGTAGTGATTGGAATAGATAATCTCTTTCGCAGATGCGAAGTTGATGATAACCATGCTATGGATCAAATTTGCTAGAACCTTGTAAATGATCGAACAATTCTTCCATTTCGAGTTATGGATATCGTTTTCGATTGTAAATTTACTCAATTCACAGTAATCTATAAATATAAGGAATGATAACACCATAGCTCTTCAGGATGACAGGCTTGGGATAATAAAATCTTTCTCCGACAACTCTCTCAGTTGTACGGAAATTCCTTTAATTTAGATGGTGCTGACGTACAGTGCATACGCCACAGGTGCAGCACCGGGAATATAATCAATACCAATTTCAATCTGCCTTAATGGTAAAAGTCTAGGTAATTCATTCAACAAATACTTCCTAAAATTTCAGATAACATTATCATCTTTTAATACATTTATTTTAAGTTCTTTCTAGATTATAATATCTAAGACTAATTTACAACCATTCACGGTATAATTTCAAGTCTAAATCCAGGATATCGTCATCCACCAAGAATTATTTAGTTCACTTTTGATAATCAATCATCTTATCATTTAGGGGAATTCAATTTGAGTTCCCATCAATTAAGACAATGTCGTCATGTCATAATCAATCAATCCATTCTACTGGCACTATCAACTTTCCAGTTTCATTGCCGTTGATAAGATGTGAACTTCTCAAAAGACTAATGATAACTCATAATCCTTCACAAATTCAAGGATATATGGAGACACAACTACTATTAAAAGAGTAAGGTCAAATCATAATCTATGCGAGAGAATTTCAAATCAGATACAGACGAAAACATTTAACGAATATGAAATATTCCATGTTTTCATAATTTGAGTACGCATTCGAAAGCTCCTCGGATCGTTACCCAGGTCATTCAAATGAAATCAAATCAAAAGAAACGGTAAGAACGTCGATACATCCAGTCGGGTATCAACACTCGGTAATCAGATACTCTTCCTAAGAATCTCACTATGGGAGAATTGGACAAGAAAGAATTGTCAATTGTCAAATAAGACAATTTCCACATATGAGTAAAATTGACTCAGAAGAATAGATGATACAGGTACATATGTAGGTGTCCCTAACATTATGTCCTTATTTTTCACTTCTTGCAGATCTCGTAAAATTTTAATCTTTCACAATCTTCAAAGAAAATGTAGTGTTTATTCATTAGTTTTATGGTGACTACTAATCAGCCTTGCATGGTCCATTCCAAATTGTATGTAGGCGCGCAACTATATACAATTTCAAGATTAACGATGCAATACTCAGTTCGTCAAAATTTTATCATCATGTTTATAATAAAAACATTTTCATGCTTAATTCTTAAATAAGAATCAAAAATAATTTACAAAGATTTTCTTTGTTATGGCAACAATTAAGTTTTCCAAGGTGTTTCACAAACAACTTCATTTTGATAACAATCAATTATAATTCTCACTTGGAATTATCCTTATAGTGATGAAAGTTTAAATTTTCTCAAAGGATACCGTTTTAACTTTATAAAAACAATTAGTAATCTGCAAAAGAGTGATGAAAGCTTATTCACCAAGAATTAACTATGATATGATAGGAAATGAGCTTAGCCAATTAATCATGAGGTTCATGACTTTGATGGCACTCAGGAATACAAAGAGAATAATCCACAACGTAACTCAATTCGAGATGAGTACTTGTTCAATGGTTGTATCACTAATGCGAACATTAGGAGGAAGCAATAAAGGATAGATAACATCAATACATGTAGAATTTAGCAATTAAAGGTAGTCTTTTCATTAATCACAAACAAGTCAAATTGTACCGTAACACATTATGTGTCACTATGTCATACAATCCTCAGAACTCATCCTACCAACTGATATCTCAGTTAAGTTAGGGATTTTTAAAAGATACCACAATGAATACTAATCTACAAGAGTCATTAGGTGTTCCATATGTCCCGGAAGATCCATTGGTCCCAATTCAGAAGAAGATTTCTTCAATTTATTTATTGGACACTGGGCATCCTCATTAGTGGATAATGGCCTAGGAACAATCCTTAACACAAACTAACAATCATTTAAAACCTTATAATTCAATCACATGACTTAACAACTTCTATTAATAATCTCATATTCCATATAGGTTAAATTTCACTTTATTCAAGTTTTAACCAATTTTATACTTAATGCGATATCCTACTTCATTCTTCAATACTTTCAATCTTATTCTTACACCTTTAAAGGGCAACATAAGTTCGATATTATCAATACTTAATTTCCAATCCTATAGCTCTTACAACAACAATTATCAAATGAGTCACTAGTATGAGATGACTCATACATTCAATCAGACTTCTCGGAAAGGTACTATTGCATGAGGCTTTTGGGTAATGGTTCCAATGACATGACAGCCTCAAGTGCAACATTCACCCTTTCGATTTCAAATTTAAGAATTGGATGACAACGAATCAGATGACATCTTTCCAGGTGATAACGTTTTGTCAAACTCCACTCTATAAGGAAAGATCGTCATGACATCGATATCAGATTTAATCTCGCCAATTCTTTTTCAATATCACAATCAACTAATATCTACCTTTCTACGAATATCAACCATTTGTTGGGATCATAAATATCCACAACTTGGTTTAGATCTAGGATAGCTAGAATTCCTACGAGAATAGCTTCGATTATTTTACTAGGGGAGTTAGGGTTACTTGTGACAATCGACGTCGTATAAATACCTCGTATAAAAATCAAAATAATCATCAAACAATCATGTAGTAAAATTACATCATATATATATATATATATATAATCCGTCATATATATATATATATATATATATATATATATATATATATATATATATATATATATATATATATATATATATATATATATATATATATATATATATATATATATATTAAAATAACACTTCTCAGTCTTGGCCTTGTCGGTAACTCGGGAATTCTTCGGCACCGTTATAGTCAAAAGATTTTTTTAGACATTTTTAGAAAAATGTTTTTAGTTAAAAGATTTTGAAAAGTTTTATTCAAAACCTTAGTTTTAAAAATCTTTCGTTCTCTATAACGAGAGCTCTGATACCAAACTGTAACACCCCCAAATTTATACAACTCAGTACAGCGGAAGACTAGTTGGTGTTACGGGATAGCACATTACTCACATCATAGACAACGCATAAAAAACGCGTCGTTTAATAATAAATCATTTCCATTCATAAACATCAAAGTTACATCGGTCCCAAGTCATATTATTTCATACAAAGTTTTACTAAGTATTTGAATGGAAAATATTGTTTAGGTGCGGGCCATGAATTCTTGTCGTCTTCCCGAGAATTACCTTCAAGTACCTGAGATAAGACATGTTAAAAGAAAAGGTCAGCGATAACGCCGAGTGAATTCATAGAGTTTAATAAACCATCAATATAATATCGGTATAAAATTATTACCGAAAATCATTTTGTACAAATCATTTTAATAGGCCATAAATTAGCCAAAGTCATTTTATACAAATCGTTATCGAAAATCATAATATAGGCATTTGCCTTAAAAATCATTGTACGAGCCAATGTTGTAAAAACATCATACAATACGGCTTATGACGTTGTATAAAATCAAATAAAAACCGTTATATGAATATGGTTATGAAAACCAAAACACAAACATAATATCAATAGTATGACCCTGTATTGCTAGTCAGGCAATACATCGTAATTCGGAGCGTCTAGTAGTATTTTGTTAATTTTGGATTATTATAAGCCGCATGACATTGTTACCTTACTAAACCAACAACGGGTAGCTAACCCGATACAAATTTTTCCCATCTAAAGTAGCGTGTCGTCACAAAGGTCACGCTATGGAAATCTTCTCATACATAAATTCGCTTACCAATCAATGTGGCACGACGGGGATCAACCGTCAAGGCGCGAACTGGGGTGATCGTCCCCAAATAGTACTAGTAAATGCATAAGCGTCTACCAAATCCCGGTAGTTCACAATTCATGCTAATGGGACTTTTAGTGATATAACCTAACTTTAATAATCCATTTAATTTCATCTATCGGGTCTTTAATCATTTATCGGGTCAAACAATCGGGTCATTCAATCATTCGGGTCCAAATCAATAAACAAACAATCGGGACAAATGGTGTCCTATTTTATAAAAACTAACATGTTATCTCCCTCGCGGGTTTATAAAACATTTCATTAAAACATTTAAAACAGTGCGATGCTATGAACTCACGTTGATGTGGGAAGACGATTATCGGCGATTTGGATGTACGGTACGTGCTTCAATCACGGAAACCTAGACAAATAATACTCGGTCTTAGACGTTTGTCCAATGACTTTATAAAAATAACAATTATGTATACATATGATGATTATATACATATGATGATCAAGTGGGTTTACATATTCTCGTTTACTCATTTTAGTGTTATATGTCGATAATTTTTATACTAGTTTACTAGTTTCACCTATTTTCGTATTTTAAGTCCAATAAGCTTATTATAAGTTCTTTAACTTGTTTTAATCCATGTTATACTTATATTATCAGTATCCACACTTTACATGTTGGGCCTAAATGGGTTAAGCCCAATAAGTTCTTTTTATGAGTGATTATCTCATTTAGTCCAATTATTAGCTCAAGTATTAGTCCACTATGTTTACTTAGCTCGTTAATGTCCGTATGCCCTATAGTTCGGGTTTTATCGGTTTTTACTTGTTATAAATGTTTATATATCAGTTTATAAGTTTTATAAAGTTTACATTAGACGGGTCCAACCATCTAAGTTTTATTTGGCGAAAAACGTTAATTTTACGGCAATAGCCGAAAAAGTCGTAAAAATCAAGTTTATAGTTTTTATTACTTATAAATATTATTTCACCATCATTTATATAATTTACCCATTTAATTAACCTTTTATATATTTATATAAATAAGTTTTATAAGTTAGTAGGTTTATATTTTTACATTTTATACATTATAATGTGAGTGCTTATATAATATTAATAAACATTATTTCCAAAAATCTGATTTTTAACTTCATGTTCACCATTTTTACCATATCTAGAGTTCTATAATGAATTAGAAGCTCATTTTTGGGTGACATGTTCTTCATATTATGCGCTACATTTAACTTAGCTATAGCTACTGCCCATTTTGAGTTTAACTTGCCTTAACAGTCCCTACAAAACTGCTTATTCAGATTAGACCACCTAACTTGTTTTGATCATATCTCACTCATTATTTTGATTCCATTGCATGACCAACTCTCACATGTGTACAAGACATATAGCTTACTGTAAATGGATTCTACTTCATCATTTTATCAGTCCATGACCTGTTTCTTTACTGTTTTATACAGCCAACAAATATAACCAAGATTTTAACCTTGTTTCTTATGGTTTTTCACCTTTTTAATCATGTTTATCAACACCAAATCCCCACATAACATTTTTATCATCATATAATCATCATATACATATACAATAGGAAATAAAATACATGTTTACATAATGAAAATAACAAGAAGATGAGGAGGACAATCTTTATACCACCAAGTTGATGTAGGTTATGAGTTTGACATGGATTTGGATGGAGAAACTTGTGCATAGCCAAGACCATCTTCAAGACCACCATTCTTCATGAACTCCTTGTAGGAAATCAGCCCTAATACTTCATGGAAACTCCTCCTTGGATGTTATAAGCACAACCAATCAATAAGTCTTCAAAAGGACATCATCTTATGCAAGAATAACATAAGATTTGTGGTTAAATTTGGATCAAATGGGTGGTTTGGCGTTGTTTTTAGACGGCAAGAATAAGAGAGGAGGAGAGAGTTGTAGCTAGTTTTGCATGGTGAAATGATGGTATGTGTTTTAGTTAGTGGTTTTTGTTGGTTTTGTGTAAGTGCTTAGCTTACAAGCTAAGCTTGTATGACATGTGTAAGTTTTAGCTAGAAACTTGCCACCAAATTGGTGTGGTGGCTTCTTTAGGCCGGTTTGAATGGGGGTGGGGCAAGTGTCCCACTTGTCTCATCCCCATTTATTTACGGGTACTCCTCGATTCTTGTTTCCTCGATTTGCGTGCCCTCGGTTCGTTTTATGAAAAACGTTTTTATAATTTATGAATCAACGGCACAAACCGAATCTAATAAAATTTGTCTCATCAAAAACGGAGTTCGAAAACGTAAATACGAAATCCTAGGGTTTCCGGTTTAGTCGTAAAGGACGTTAAAATAAAATCGTGAGTCCTAATCTCTTCTCGTAAATTTGTGAGTTTATGAACCAACACAAATTTAAAACTCCAAAATAATATTTACGGATAAATTTATTTTCTGAATTGTCAGACTGTCACCAAAGACGGTGTATGTAAACGTAAGCACGTAACGTAAAATCCTCCGGCTTAGACGTAGTCGATGCTACTTCAAGACGTAAATCCAAATTTCTTCCCAAAAATAAGTGAGTTCATATTGTAACATTAAAATAATATTTTCAAATAATATTTGAGAATAAAATATCAATCGTAAATTGACGGATTGTCACAAACCGCGGGTGTTTTTTACCGTTGTAATGTTGTCCTTTAAATAGTGGATCATTTCCAGGTTTTCTTTCAACCCTTTTTGCACAGTTTCTTTCAAAAACCATCTTAGATCCTTGATTAGTTAGTTTTGATTAATCTTGTTTAAGATGTGATTCAATCTTCAATCTCCTCATCCTCACAAGTGCAAAGAGAAGAACACTATCATTATCATGATGTGTTGGGTTCACTACATGATGAAGATCTTTCCTTCTATAGATCTAAGTTATGTTTTTAGTCTTCCTACTATGTATATGTAGAAGATCCAAGTGTTGGGTACACTTGGATGTGTTTGTAAGGGTAGAATATCCAAGTGATGGGTATCCTTGGATTAGGTGTTAGTTGTGTAGATCCAAGTCTTGTTAGTACTTGGATATAGTGTTAGAGTTATAGATCTAAGTGTTGTGTGCTTAGATCTATATGGTTTATGTGTTTAGGCCATAAAACACAAGGTTTGTTATGTTGGGCCATAAAACATAACTAGTGGGTAGATTAGGTTGTGTCTTGGTAGTTCTCACTAAACTCTAAAGTGACGTGGTTGTGTCTAGGTAGTTCTCACTAAACTATAAAGTGATGTGGTTGTGTCTTGTGAGTTCTCACTAAACTTTAAAGTGACTAGTAGTGGTGTTGTGTGAAGTTCTCACTTAGCTTCAAAGTGAAAAGTCGTGAAGATTGGTTCTAGCTTTCGATTAGAACTCGACATCTATCCTTGTGTCGTTAAATGGTGAAGTAGGCAACGTTGTGTAGATTGGTCCTACCTAAGATTAGGACTCGACATCTAGCTTAGTGTCAGAAATGTGTAAGCGACGTTGTGTATGGTTTCTCCACCTTAAGGAGTTTGTTGACTAGTGAAGTAACTCTAGAGTAAGGTATACTCGAGGAGTGGAGTAGGGCGAAGAGGAGCTTCGTGGCCGAACCACTATAAATCATCGTGTCGGTAACTTCCTTTACATTTATGTCTTTACCTTTGTAGATGTATTTATAGTTGCATACTTGTGTTGTGTGTCTTTGTGTGCATCAAATAATCTAAACATATAAGTTGCGGAAAAGCTATGGCTTAGTACGTGTGTGCTTCATGTTTAGATTATGGTTAAGTGTACATCACTTAGTCTAAACATCCTAGTTGCGGAAAAGCTTGTGCTTAGTACGTGTGTGCTTAGTGTTTAGACTATTGCTTGATGTACTCTTGATTTGATGTGCTTGTGTGTTTTCTTACTTGTAGTATTTATCTCTCAATCAAACACATCTCACATCTAGTCAAGATTGATAAGGAATTTGATACAAAGGATTGTTAAGGTTTCAAATTAACAATGTTGCTACGTCCACCGTTGGCGGTTCGTTATTGGACCGGCGGTTCCTTATCAATAAGGAACCGCGGGCAGAGATAAGGAACCGCAGGCAGTAGATTGAGCCGAAATGTTTTGAAAATGAACTAGAAACTATTCAACCCCCCCCCCCCCTTCTAGTTTCTACACACACAAAAACACAAAACCACGCGTAATTCCGACTTTTACGATACTGAACACATGATTAGGTCTTGTTTTTCCTTGATTTTAGTGGTAAAAGGATAAGTGTTTATACACTTATTAAATCCCCTATACTTGACCATTGCAATGACCCCAGGCAATGTATTATTTCAAAGCATATAGTTACATGTTTCTCATAAATAACCCATCTCGGCCTTTATTAAGATATGTTATTATTACTACGATGAAAAGATAAAGACAAAAGTTATAACAATTTATTAACTTGGAATTTATTTGATGGAAGAACTCGTAAAGAAATCTAAGACTTGAATTAGGGCTTTGGTGTCATGAATATTAATCACCCTCAAGTTTCACGTTCCCCATACCAAGCTTAAAAACGAGATCATTGTTTACCATAAGTTCTTAAGTTAAAACCACTCATACAAGATAATTGTGTAATACTCTTTCTCCAGTTCCTACTTTGTATCTCTAAATTTTATTGATTGTCATTCACCCGTAGGCTCATTTGACTTATTTGATAATTATTATTCCAAAAATGAAGGCCAAACGGTGCAAACCCGACACTCAAAACCTAACCTCGTCCTCAAAAACGGTGTCACTAAAGTAAGCCCACATCAAGTATGATTTAACACGATTTGGGGAATAAATTGCCGGACCCAAAATTTGGCCAATAGTACTACTAATTAATTATTCCTCCAAAGTCATGTTGACTTTATGTGGAGTTTAGCAAGTTCACATCATATAACCTTAGGCTCTTTAAGATGTAAAAATGCTCTCCATCTATTGTCCACACCCTAAGGCTCCTTGAACAATAAACAAGGGAATTGATTTTTTGATCAATTTTTATTCAACACTTACCATGCCATACACCCTAAGGCTCTAATGACAAGTTTCGTGCTACATGCCCCACACCCTAAGGCTCCTTGAGGTCATGTTTTAATCTTATTCTTTCTTTATTTATGATATATATATTAGACCAAATTCCGCGGTCCCATGGTCTGAATACCTCCTACTTAGTGGTTATGAGCCACCTTAGTCGGAAGTCCACAACGCTGACACCCTCAATGTGTTCATGCTTTAATTACAAGGAGAATAAAGATCTGGCTACGAGTTAAGATATCGAATCGACACCACAAAAATCCTCATTTATTAAGCAATTAAATATACAAGCGGGAAGAAAGAGCCACAAAAACTCATATAAATAAGAATTAACCCTTAAACTTATTATCAACTATATCATCTCTCGTTCTCCACAATTTAAAATCTCAAGGAATAAGACTCGTGGATGCTTAGCCTAATAAACCAATTAAGGTCCATATGGTTAAGGATACTAGCTAGAGTAAACTTGGATAAATAAACTCGGGTTGAGTCAAAATATTCATGACCGACCTAATATATCAAAGATATCTAAACTTGTTAAAACCATTTTATTTATTTAATTTTTTTTTTGACTTTATTCTTGAAATGAAAAATATAAATAAGATGCGATGACAAAAGAAAATAAATGAAAATACTACTAGGCCAAAATAGATCAAAAATTTGAAAAACGTTGAAAACTTTTTAAATTTTCCAGTTAAATGGGGTCAAATTCATGGAAAAGCCTACTAAAATTTCGATCGAAATCCCCCCTACACTTAATATAAACATAGTCCTCAATGTTTAAGCATGTGGGAGAATAAACTCCCCTACACTTAGGACATTGAGTATGTTGTTTAAATCGAGCTAAGGAAGAGACAACTAAAGTGATTACATTTATTTGTTTTATTTATATACAAGATTGAATCACAATAGCAAAAACTTATCGAAGGAACCGGGTACACGGGAAAACGGGATCACGGGTCGCGTCAAAAGCACCAAAAGTGGATCATTAAAGCTCATGTCCCTGCACACAACATCACAACACAAACAACCTACTTGGCTCCCCCCTACACTTATTGGGTGAAAATGGGTGAAGGTGAAAAAGGGTGGAAAGGATGGAAAAGGTAAAAATCTAACCTAGTTATACGATGCTTGATTTATCTAACACGAGTCTCTAGCTCGACTCGATTTCCCGAATGTCATCATTCAAATGGGAAAATCATGGGAAAACCGAGATTTCCAAGGGAGAAAAATCTCTCCATGATAAAGGGGTTTTTTAGGTTTAATGTAATTTTTATTTTCCAGTATTTGTACTCTTTTAATTATTAATGAAAAGTTATTTCAATTAAATTTCGTCTCATTTAATTTTCTGTCAAAGTAATCTTTAATTTTTTTTAATATTATCATTTGTTTTAATTGAAAAAATAAAAAAAATAAAAAGAAAGTGGAAATAAACTTCCCACTGGAAGTTTATAAAAAAGAACTGGTTCGAAGATTGTTTGGTTCGAAGGTTTTATTTTTGGTTCAAGGTTCGAGTTAGATCGATGATGGTATTGATGAGTAAGATTGATGGTTTTGATGGTGTCGTTCGTTTCGATTCAAAAGGAGGCATAGCGCCATCCTTCGTCTCAAAGGTTTTCGACACAAGGTTCTTTCCTCTTTTTATTTATCTGTTAAAGTTTTATATTAATTTAGGTTATATGTTTGTTTAAGGTTATCTGCTTGTTTTAGTTAGTAGTACTGTTTGGTAAGTGTATTTGGATCTGCTTGTGTTAATCTTATTGTGTTATTATTCAATGTTTGGATTTGCTTAATATATTAAGTCTCGTTTAAGTTTTTAGTTTAAGATAGTTTGTATCTGCTTTTGGTCTGCTTATTTTGATATGTATCGTGGTTACTGATTAGATGATAGGTTTATTTGGTCTTGCTTATTGTTTGCTTAAACTGCTTTTGCTTATTCGATTCAGCCTATAGGTTTTTTTTAGCCTAATTTGTTGATTTGGTTTTAGATCTGTTTATTGTTTAATCTGATTTTCTTATTCTGCCTGCTTATTGCTTATTATTTTAGCTGTTTATGCTTAATCTGATTTGCTTATTGTTTTGTCTTATATCTGTATTACTTATTTGCTTATTACTGTTCATCTGCTTATTTATTAGTTTATATAGCTTATTTGGTTCTGTTGAGTGCTGTATAAAAACAACAGACCCTATTGGTCTATTTGTTTAAAGTCCAAAAATAATTAAATAGCAAAAAGTTTCGTCCCTCCTGGGATTCGAACACAAGACCTCACGCTCAACAGCAACAAGCCATTACCAACTCTGCTAATACCCTTTTTGTGTTTTATCCTGCTTCATTTAATTTATATAGGTTATTTAGATCTGCCAGATTTAGTTAATTTATTTAATACAAGTTTTTAGTTCTATTAAATTTATTTAAAAAGTTTTATTTATTTTTATTAAAAGTTTAAAAACAAACAAAAATATTTTTATTAGTTTCACAAATTAGCTTTTTATTTAGTCTTATTAAAAATTAGATTTAAATAATTTTTATTTAAAGTTTTTATAAAATTAATTTTTTAATTGGGTATTTTTGGGGGGTGGGAGTGGTCTTTGTGGAGCTACACAACCCGGAGGAGCCAAATAATTAGTACTCTTATAAGACAAATGGTTAACATCAACATTTGGTTTGAATTGAACCTTTTCATTTGCATTGGTGTTAAAAGCACAAACTTGTTGTTGTTGATTGTAAACCTTGTCACAGTTAAAATATGAATGTGGTCCACCACAAGTCTCACACGTTTTACTAGTTTTTTTCAAGGCATTAACTTGACCATTGAGGGCTTGGGTTTTTAGAGCAATTGATTCAACAAGCGAAGTAAGTTTATCGATTCTATTGTCATACTCACTAGAACTAGCACTTGCCATAGTGGCCCTAACACTCTTGGTTTGTACTTTAGCCTTGTTTTCAATTATGGCCCAAGCCTCGTTCATTGATTTCACAAGAATATTGCCCCCGCAGCACTATTAACTGAGTCTTGGTCATTTAGAGTTAAACCATTGTAAAACGTATTAATTTGATGCACTTTAGTGAAACCGTGTTGTGGACATTTTCTTAAAAGCTCTTTAAATCGATCCCAAGACTCGCTAATCATTTCCCCATATTTTTGTTCAAAGGTAATGATGTCATTCCTTAAAGAAATGGTCCGTGATGGTGGGAAAAAGTAGTTAATGAACTTGGTCTCTAAATCAATCCATGTAGTAATACTTTGGGGTGGTTCCTTATCAAGACAAATCCAGGCTTGTCCCTCGAGGGAAAAAGGAAAGAGTTGTAAACGAATGGCCTCTTGTGGCACCCCATTGTATTTCACCGTATTAGCCAATTGTATGAAACGTTTGATATGAGCGTGTGGGTCATCATTAGTACGGCCTAAAAATGGTGTGGCGGAAACCATTTGAATAAAACCCGTTTTAAGTTCAAAATGATTAGCTCCAATATCCGGCACCACAATCGCGTCATCGTTTCCTTCAACGTGAGATTGTAGAATCTCAATCATTGGTCGATTATCCGTTGCCATCGTATTGTTGAAATCTCGATTCTCGGGATCGGCTTGAATGACGGTCTTTTTGTTTTTCTTCTTCTTCTTTTTGGAAGAATTGGAAGAATTTGGTACACCAATCGGTATGTATGTACGCGCGCGAGTGCCCATACGATTAAAACTTTGGAATGAGGTAGGTGACCTCGGTCGACTTTGAGAGGAAAAGGATTCTCCCTCTCGAGGTGCAATATGAAAAAGCTACAAAAAAATATATACTTAATACTAATTGAGTTGGCAAACCAATAATCGGTCGTCCCTCTCAATATACGCACAAGCAAGCGGGGAAACGAGATGGCACAAAGCACTTAAAAACCTTTTTCCTTAGACGGCCTTTTATAGCGCGTCGCCTTATACCCACCTTATAGTTTGTATATATCGAGTTCAAATGTCTTACTAGTATTTATCTATTTTATCCATTTATTTCGTTTAGGATGCGAATACAATAGTTAGGTGATGAAATCCCAACTAAGGCCTTATTTGAAAAGTAGGTAAATTTATTGTGCTACGTAATATAATATAATAAATGAAAAATCTTTTTGTATTTTTTTAGAAAAATATATATTCACAATAAAAATTGAAAGAAATCGAACTAAAAAATAACACTAATACGTAATATTTTTGGTGTAATACTTTTAGGAAAAAGTATTACTTTTTGATTTTTTAATTTTTTTGGTGCAAATCTTGGAAAAGAATTTGCTTTTGTGATTTTTTTAATTTTTTTGTATTTTTAAGTTTTTGATTTTTTTGTATTTTTGATTTTGTTGCAAGAAAGTAACGTTCAAAATCGAATGGATCCCAAAATCCAAAACGTCTCACGAAATCGTCAATCGTAACGAGCACGAACCGGTAGCGGCGCCAAATTAATGTACGGATTTTACAATCGCAAAATCTTTTAATCAATTAATATCGTTTCCTCGACTCACTCGAATTGATTTCCAATTAACGTAAGATTTATTGTTCTTGGTGAAATGTATTTTTGGTATTTTTAAAACTAAAAACTATGTAATTAAACACTATTTAAACTTACTAAAAACTTTCTATTTAAATATTCAAAAACTAATTTAAACTATATTTAAAACCATTTAAACAAAATTTGAAAACTATTTTAACTAATTTAAAACTAATTAGAATTTAAACTTAAAACTTAAAATGCAATCTGTTTTTAAATAAAGGGATTTTCTAATATGTGCCACTATAGCATATTTTTATGTGCATTTATTGAACACAATAGTTTCTTAAACTACGTTAATTTCCGAATAAAACAATATTAAACATGGTAACTAAAAACAAATTAGGAAATTATTAATATTTAAGTGACATTAAACATGGTAATTTATGTTCATTTAATGAATTTAATCATGTACCACCATGGCACACATTAGAAAAAGCCTTAAATAAAACTAAATTGAAAACTAATTTAAAATTATAAAAGTAATTATAATAAAATATTTTTTATCTTTTTTATTTTTTAGAAACTGAATAAAACGAAATTGATATAAACTTTTTAATTAAATTTAATTAAACTAAAAAAACAACTTGTATTAAACTAATAAATATGGCAGTCTAGTATAAAACCTATATTAATTAAGAGACTGGAAGTTAAACACAAATAAGGCAGTAGAAGAGTTGGTTGTGCTGTTTGACTGCTATTTGAGAGGTCAGGGGTTCGAGTCCCATGACAGACAAAATTTTATACTAAATTTTTTGGACAGAATTGGACAATCAGACCAATGGGATCTGTTGTATAAGCAGTAATATCAGCAATAATCAACCCAATAAGCACATAAATTAAAGTCCGATAAGCAAATAAGCTGAATAAATCGAAAATAACCACACCTAAATAAGCTAATAATAATGACAAGTAATAAGCAGTGAAGCCAATAAGCAATCAATATTAGAGCTGAAAGATTAAGTAATCTAACCGAATATAGCAAATAACCAAATAAGCAGAAGACCTAATAAGCAGATATTTCTTAACCGAAATTAAAGCAGAAACTTAATCAAACAGAAATATAAGCTAAATAAGCAACTAAAAACATTAACCAAACAAGCAGATTAAAACTCAAACTAAATAAACTAAAAAAACATAAGCAGATCAAATAACAAATTACCAAATAAAGCACAAAATAAACAGTAACATTAACTAAAAAAATAAGCAGATAAATAAAGCAGATCCAAACACCAAATAATAACACAAGATTAATTAAAAATTGACAAAAAAAAAAATTTTAAGAGATGAAAAGGAACCTGATGTCGATTTCCTTTGAGCAGAAGGATGGCGTTATGCTTCTTTTTGAACCGAAACGAACGCCACCTTGAACATCAAATCATCACCACCAATTTCTTTTCGAGCCAAGCAAGATCTTCTCGAACCATAAACAGTACCAACGAACCAAAGGGGAAAATATTTCTACCTTTTTATTAATAACTTTAATTAATCCAAAACAGATTAAAGATAATATTGCAAATAAATTTAAATAAAAAGAAGACACGAATTTAAACAGAAATTAAACTTTTCATTAATAATTAAAAATCAAATACAATACTTTGAAAGAAAAAATTACAATAATTAAATCTAATCCAAATTTGCAGAAATAAAAAAAAATAAAAAGTGCACACCTAAATTACAGCAATGATGGGGTTTTTATAGGAAAACCCTAGAGAACCTTCTTGTGAACTTGGAGGGCACGTTCTTCAATCTTGGCAGTTTAACCCTTCATTTCTTTCTTCTCTTTCTTCACTTCATCAATCTACGGCTGAAACACACTAAAGGGCACATGGATCGCCAGCCTGGATAAGATTTGTGTTACTTGTGTTTGTTGAAAGATGATGTGGAGTGTGTTTATTGGAGGATTGGTGTTGGTGATTGGTTTAGACCAATCAAAACCAAGGA
This sequence comes from Glebionis coronaria, assembly GCA_025667525.1. Lineage (NCBI taxonomy): Eukaryota > Viridiplantae > Streptophyta > Magnoliopsida > Asterales > Asteraceae > Glebionis > Glebionis coronaria. Next base: position 178,990 of record JANFOE010002527.1, on the reverse strand, counting down.
AGGGAGCCACGTCTGATTTGATATGAGGACCACCAGTAGTGATTGCTCCGATTCTTATGGGGATTTATTTGGTATTCGTGTGAATCACACGAATAAGTGATTACCCACAATTTTAGTGGGTAATTTTAGTGATGGTAAATTAGGGTTTGTGAGATTGGGGTAACTGGTTTTGGGGAATGCGTTTGGGAGAGAGAGAAAGAAGTGGGTGAGTGGGTTTTATTTTTCTTTGTTTGTAACGAATGAGGGGTAAATGTGTGGGTGGGTAAACAGGTTTTTTTATTTAATGTGTGAGTGTGTGTAAGGACACGTGTGAAGGTGAGCTGGTGGGATAAAACATTTTTTAAACGTTTGTGATGTGAGGGTTTGACCAGCAAACATTGTGAGGTTGACCATAAAGTGAAAACTTTTCACTAATTCCTCCGTCCCATAATTTTAGCTAAATGGGTTTGTGGCCCAATATTCCAACATTTCCATCCGTTTGTATTTGGGCTGAATTAGGCCAAGTAATTTTTAATAAGTAAAATACAACTTTCAAATGGGCCTTTGAGCCCATTAACCCAAATGTGGGACCCACTTGGCCCAATTATCTTCATAAAGTTAAATCCGCTAAAAACCAACTTGATTTCGGCTTCCTTGATTGTTTCTTCAAAACCCGTGTCGGTTTAGCCGGTTTTCGTGAACTTGGGCACACTTTTGGTCTTTTAACTTTGTCTTCGTCTCTTTCTTGGACTTTTCTTCAACATTTGACCGTGAAATCCCGTGTTTTCTTTCCTTTTGAGCATTTGTACCTATTTCACACAAAAACACAAAACCACACGTAATTCCGACTTTTACGATACTAAACACATGATTAGATCTTGTTTTTCCTTGATTTTAGTGGTAAAAGGATAAGTGTTTATACACTTATTAAAGAACGAACCCAAAATTAACCACCCAATAACTGATCAAAAAAACAAAACCTCATAAACAATAGTCGCCAATCTATAGAATCATTAACAACATGAAACATCAGGAAAGAGGTAATGCAAAAATCAATATTGTTTAATTTAATATTAGGGTTCATACGAATATTGTAAGTTTGTTACTGATATCACTACTAGAATACTGAGCAATAGCGAAGCAAAATAGCGAACGAGTGAGTCCGTCACAAAAAAATTGTTAGTAGTGACGGATTAGCGATAGATTAACTACAAAATTATATTTGATAAACTAGCGTCAAAGTAGTGACGAGTTAGTAACAAAATTAGAGATGATTAACACATATATCACAATTCCATCGCTAAATATAATCATACTGAGACGGATTTAGCAACGAAAGTAGGTCGAAACTATTAGCGATACAATTATGATGATGTATCGATGGACTTTTTTATAGTTGTCTCAAATACGTCACTAAATTTTTACACTTAGCTACGAATTAGCGATGAACTAGAATTTATAAATTTAAATTTATGAGTAACCACGATATAATAATAACCGAGAATTAACCGGTCTTTGATTACGCATGTAACCTTTTAAGTTGATTAACCTAAACCCGAAAAATTCGTTTAATGTAGATTCGATTACAGTTTAATTTCTTTTCTTTAAACATAACCCTGGTTTCTAATTGGTATGGTTAATTTTTATTCGTAATCACTATTTTGAAAACAATTTTTTTAAACTGATCCGGTCGAGTAATTGGGTCTGGGTTAACCCAGTTTTCTAATTTTTTTTCTATATTTTTAATAATTAACCAAAATTATATATAAAAATCATGAAATTTCCGTATATTGAACACATGAATTATTTACTAACCAATATTTTATGTAAAAATAAAATTATGTCACAAATACGTAAAATTTATATTAAAAAAACCAAAAAAATCGAAATCTAGTCGGGTCTCAAAAACCGATTTGACCTGGATCACTTCAAAATCAGCGAGTCTCGCTGGATTTCGAAAATAAAACCCAATTCAATATGACTCTTTTTTTTAGCGGAATCGGGTCAACTGGTTGAACCGACCAGGTCAACCCAGGTTTGAAAACGTTGTTTCTAATAACTAAAACTACGATAATTATATGTGAATAAAAATAAGAATAGTAGAAAACTATAATATACTACGATATAAAGTAAGAGAAAAGTTCTATAAGGAACATGCATCTAAAAAAGAACAAAGGAAGCAATCTCCACCATCCAATATTAATCTTTTTAAATTTAATTAAAAAAACACATTTTCATCCTATTTCTTTAAAATTAAATATCTCTCAAACCGTTAATCGTTATGAAAAAATAATTATACCGTCACGACGGGAATTAAATTATCTTTCCATAGATATGCACTTCTATATACTTTCAGCGAACTTTTTTTAAAAAATTTCGTAAAAAAATCACACGTAATTCTCGAAAAATTACATGTAATTCTCGAAAACTCATGTTTGATTAATTATTTTAAAAATCACATTTGAATTTGTAAAGTCACATGCGATTTGTGAAATCACGTGTATTTTTTTTGACGAGAATTTCAACATTGTAAAATCGTTAAAAGTATATGAAAATAACCGTCTATTAAATGACAAAAATATTTTCGTTATTATTTTAAAACCACACGTGATTTATGTGAGTTACATTAAAATGTTTGAATCACATGTAATTTTGTTAATATATTAAAATGTTTGTTGCCATTAATATAAAATATGTTCATTTTACCGGGGTGGAGTCCCCTTTACCCAAAAAAAATATATGTAAAACAAATTGGCTTCTGAATTACATGTGATTCGGTGATAATTACATGTGATTTTGCTTGCATTACATATGATTCAAGCATACCGAAACCGTAAATTTTTCTAACAAACCCACATTAGATGAATCACATGTGATTTTTTTAATCACGTATTATGTTTTCATTTATGTAAAATATATAAAACAAATTGGCTTCTAAATTACATGTGATTTTGTTTGAATCACATGTAATTCTGCTTGAATTGCATGTGATTCAGTGATAATTACATATGATTTTTCTTGCATTACATGTGATTCAAGCATTCCGAAACCTTAACTTTTTCTAACAAACCCACTTTAGATGAATCACATGTGATTTTTTTAATCACATGTAATCTTGTTAATATATTAAATTGTCTCCTTGAATTACATGTAATTCGATGATAATTACATGTGATTTTGCTTGCATTGGATCACATGTAATTCGATGATAATTACCTGTGAATTTGCTTGCATTATATGTGATTCAAACATTTCAAAACTTTAACTTCTTCTAACAAACCCACTTTAGATGAATCATATGTGCTTTTGTTTGAATCATATGTAATTTACCACGAATTACATGTAATGCAAGCAAATTCACATGTAATTATCATACATGGATCACAAGATAGCATACATGGATCACAAGACCACTTTAGATAGCATACATGGATCACAAGACCACTTCGGAAGGATGGATGATGTGAGGAATGGAGAGAAAATTTTATTTACCACGAATCACATGTGATTTACCACGAATTACATGTGATTTATCACGAATCGCATGTGATTTACTTGGTTTCTAGATTATTGGTATTAAAGTTGAAAATAAAAATCTATGAAAACATGTAACTTAAAAAAAAAAGACTAACGCGTCAAATGGGACGAAAGTTAGATGTGAAGTTATGTGAGTCTACATGAATCACATGTGATTTAAAGCAAAATTACATGTAATTATTTATAAAATCACATGTGATTTAAAGCAAAATTACATGTAATTTTGTATAAAATCACATGTAATTTGAGCAAAATTACATGTAATTATTTATAAAATCACATGTGATTTGAGCAAAATTATATGTAATTCACACAAAATTACATGTAATTTTCATTCAATACTAACTAACCACTTTATTACAAAAATCACATGTAATTCACACATAATTACATGTGATTTGCATTTAACACTAATAAACTATTTTATTACAAAATTACATGTAATTCACACATAATTACATGTAATTCACACAAAAGTTAACGATTTACAGTGTTAAAAATTCTCGCCAAAAAAATTACACGTAATTTTCGAAAATTACATGTAATTTTTCGAGAATCACATGTAATTTTTTATGCGTAAATTTAAATAAAAAAGTTTGCCGAAAGTGACAGAAGTGCCTATCTATAGAAAGATAACTTAATTCCCGTCGCGATGGTATAATTAGTTTTTCGTAACGATTAACGGTTTGAGAGATATATAATTTTTAAGAAATAGGATGAAAATGGGTTTTTAAATTAAATTTAAAAAAATTAATATAGACCATTAGATGGAACTTGAATGGATGGTTGAGATTGTTTCCTTCCTTCTTTTTTTGATGCATATTCTATAAGGATCTTACCTCAATAAAGTAATTATTACTTCATATGAAACTATAAGTAAGTTTGTAAAAAAATAAGAGAGCCATTATGTAAAAAAGTATATATACAAACTAACTACTCTATAAAACTAAGATTTACTTATCCATATCCTTAATATGATCCTCCTAGAACCGTTCTCAACAAAGATGAAAATAATGGCGGCATTATGTGAAAAAAATGGCGCCCCTATATATGTGGGGATCATTGAATAGGAGTCTCCCCATCTCTAAAAGATTTACCTTGCAGTTTATTAGATGCGATATAATTTTAGGAAGCAGAACAAGGTATTTTCATACACAATTCCCTATTTTACATCATCTAGTTTTAATTTAATGTTAGGATGTTTGATTCATTGAGTTTGATTGAATGATTATTGTTAATTAGGTATTTTTTATATTTCAATTTTATGTAAGTAATCTAGGGTTCTTTCAATTAGATGTAATTCATCTATTCAATTAATAAGGGTTGCTTTGTTTATACTAATTAAACATAACTAGATACTGGAAAATAAAACTGAAACTAGAATAATTAAGATTAAATGTTTTGTAACTATCTTATCGCGGTATAGTTTTACAATGATCCCGAGTTTTGGCCATGAATCCAGTAATGTTTTGATTTTATTCTTAAAACTTTCTATAAAACTTTTTGCTTTTTAGAGTACATCCACTCGTTTATGTTCCCAAAAAATTGTTAACTGCATTACTACTTTGGATTAGTTATTTAATTCTTTTGATCTACTAATAAAGAGGGTGCAATATTAAATTGTAAAAGTTATTTTTTGTATTATTACTTTAGTATAAGTTAAGGAATAATTGTATTTGTATGGTATATGTTGATATTTAGTAAGTCATATGGAATCATTGAATAATAGCTAAGTGGACCATAAGTTAGCAGGTGTCAAATATGTTCCAGAATTGCTTATGAGAATGGCCATTTATGCTCTGCTGACTTTCTTCATCAGTATTTGCTTATAGCGATGGCTAATGAGCAGTTTAGAAGCCCTACCAGTCTTACTTAACTAGATACCCACAGTATTTTAAGAAGCTGGTATTGTGCTAATAAGCAAATTCGGCTACTTCTCGGCAATTTCAATTTTCAAATTTCACATTATGGTACCCGAGATTCGGACTTTGGTTTAGGATTTAGCTTACGCTCCCAAAAATATTTTCTTTATTCACATATTAAATAGTTCATCAACTCTCGTTTACGTTTTTGTGGCAGGTTTTTGTTACGCATGGAGTCCGGCACTCTGGCTTGTTCTCTATTGGCATCCAGGTGAGTACATTACCTATCAAACACAAACACAACATTATTTATGAAGTCATGAGCCTTTTGTGTATTAAGTTGGTATATTAATTTATCACATAACTTGATATTTGTTACGTAGTATTATTTTTTGTATTCATTATGCCTAGGTCTGTAGATCCACAACTCGAATCTAGACACTTAATGATGGACCTTGTAGCTCCAATTCAACAAAGGGCCCGTACATGTTCCTGTTTTGAAACACTACAGAGGTCGAACAAGTGATAAGAGCAAGGATGTAACCACACTGGACTGGAATGTGAGTTTTATACTTCAAGATTATGAATTAATTTTGACGTATGTTGTGTGACCAATTTTCATAAAGTTCTCCGTTTATCTATAGAGTGAGGGTATGTTACTTGCAACTAAGGGTGTTATCGGGTAATCTGGTCTTTTTTTATTCGGCCCCTGAAGGTCTTTAGTGAGACTCGAACTCGAGACCTCTCCAAGAATATCTCCCCAAGGTTACCCTTGGTGGCCAACTGAGCTAGCTCACTTGGTTCAACCCGACCCTAATGACACCCCTACTTGCAACTAGGGGTGAGCATATGGTCCGAGAACCGAACCGGAATTGATAACCGAGACCCGAACAAGAACCGACCCAACCCGAACTGAAATTTGGAACCGCGGTTCAGTTCTCGGTTCTCTAATATTCAAAATTTTGGTTCTCGGTTCGGTTCTGAACCGCGGTTCTCGGTTCCGGAACCGAAGATTCGATGGAAATTCAAATATACTATATTTGGATATGTTATTTGCAATTATGTTGCTCTTTTTTATAAAATATCAAATGGTAAACCATGATATCTATATATTTTAATGGTATGTAATCTAATGAACTTCATTAAACGAAATGCATACACTACATTTAACATTATTGAACTTTAGAGTGCTATTTAATTATACTTTGTATGAGAAGGAGTCCACAACAACTATACTATGGAAACCATATACAAAGAACCAGCGTATTTGGTTTCTAACCACCTACAGCTATAACAGCCGCATAATGCAAAGTAGTTCATGCGTATTAGGAGGAATGTTTCTTGTGAATTAATTTTTACAGGCTTACAGTAGGTGTCCCGAGATGGTGAATGAAAAAGATCTATCGTCTATCTCAGCTGCTGTTAGGAAGGTCGAATTATCTCTTCCTCTTGGTATGTTACATTTTTTGTAGTTGTTGCTTCTGTTTTTTATCTGAATACAATGTAATTGTGTAAATCTTTGTCAGTTGCGAAGTCGTTGGTTGCTAAATCACATATGCTATCACTAGCTTATGATGAATACTCCCTTCAGAAGCTGAGCCTCCCCTTGTTCTCCAAGAGTCTGCTAACCATGGTATCTAAACATATTTACTCACAGTCAAAATATTTCGTATTTAAAATCATGTTTATGGTTACGTAGTAATAATGGTTACCAGTTTTGTGGTTAATGATGATGATTATTTGGTTAATAATGATGATGTAAATCACGATAACGAAGGAGGTTATGAATCAGAGGATTATGGTGATCAATCGGATGAGGATGAAGACATCAGTAAAAAGAAGGTTGTTAATAAGAGGGGTATAACTAGGTTAGCCAAGTTTCGGATAAAATATAGAAAACTAGATATCATGAAGATAAATGTGAACTTTGATGCACTGAATAGAATATCAGGGCCAAACAGATCATTGTTTATAAGATTTTAAGGAGACACGGTTCGGGAGCAGATAGGATTGAAGATTCTATCGTGGAAAGATGTGAAGGAGGAAGCAAGAGAAAAACTTTGGACTGAAACCACGGTACAAATACCAAATTTTGTACCCAACTATTAGTCGTATTCCTACATTTACTTTAACATTATGTAAATATGTGCAGCAATACTTTGAATTTGATGTGTCCTACAAAAAGTTGGTTATGAATAAGCTAGGTGAACTGCTAAGAAATTTCAGAAGCAAATTGACAGCAAAGCACATAGTTCCCAACCTAGATAATCCTGAAAAACTAAATGTAGTTCCAAAGAATTACAAAGCAATCGTCAATGTCGAACACTGGGTTGCTTTTGTAAACCACACGACGACAGAAGAATTTAAGGTTGTTAATTTCTATTTTGTTTTACATTTATAAACACCGTATGTATGCATTGTTTGGAAACTCCGTATGACAAACACAGTCTGTTACATACTAGCAACTTCTCATCCAGTAATCTTTTTTGTTAGGTGAAATCAGCTGCTAATAAATTGGCGCGTTCCAAGTCTCTTTATCAGCATACAATGGGACGTGGTGGTTATGTATATATAAAAGAGCAAATGGTAAGGTTATATTGGTGTAATATCCTAACACTGTTGTCCATGTTGGTTTAACTTTTGTGTGCAGCTGGAAGCAGAGGAACAGATCAGAGATGGAACTTGACAGTTGATAGTGGCTCTGATTCATTATCACATGTATTAGGAAAGGAAAAGGGAGGGTATACACGAGGAGTGGGAGGCAGAGTTACGTGCAAGAAGTTCTTTGATCTACCTAGAAGGAAACAAGGAACTGATGTAAGGATTGCGTTGCTTGAAAATGAACTTGAGAAGGAGAGACACACGCGTAAAGAAAAAGAGAATATAGTCGCTGAATTAAACATCAAGATGTCACAAACACAGGAAAATATTGAAAAAATGTTGAAAGTTATGTCTTCACAAGGGGTTAATATAGCCAAGTTAATGCCAAGTCAGTCAAATGTAAGACTAGTTTTCTAATTTTGATTTGATGATTTTCAGTCTGTAATACCATTAACAATTAACATACTTTTATATTGCAGGTATTACAACTAGAACATAAAACATTAAACAATATACCTAGTGAAGAGAAAAGGTCGTCGATCAGTGGTGGTGGACTTCAGAAGGGTGTGTTATTTCCAATGTCTAAGACAACTGCAACTTCGAACAAGGATTTGGACACTACAACTGCAGCTGCAACTACAACTACGAAGAAGGTAAGTTATAAAAAAACCATGTTTGGTTTCTAAATTGTACTATACATGACTTATTTACTGTGTTATGTATATATGCAGGTACCTACTAGAACTAGGTTAGCAAAAAATAAGACTAGATCGTTGGAAAAGAAGTCTCCACTTCAAAATTCCGAATCTCAAGAAGATATTTATCCAGCTTCTGGATCACAACAAAATCTGTCTTCCTCGACACAACAAGACGTACCTATTGCATCATTACGAAAGAAGCGTACACCTTCTAAATGAAAAATAAATTAGTCTCCACCATCACTACCAGATGTAAGTATTTCATCATTTTTCATATAATTACTTGTTTAATTTATTTCTCATTAACGCATGTAAACATTTTTTCTTCAGACATTTAAGTGCAAACTGTGGAACATATCTAGGACAATTATCATTGGTAACTAATAAGTGTGAAAACACTTATCCTTTTACCACTTATTTCCAATAATAACATGACCAAAACGTGTATTTTATGTCGTAAAAGTCGGAATTATGCGTGGTTTGTGTTTTTATTGTGTTTCAGGATAAAAATATGAAAAAGGAAGAAAACATGGGCTATCACAGGCTTTTATCGAAGAAAAAGACAAAAGACGAAGTCAAAAGATCGAGAGTGCATAAAGAACGGAAGTCCAAGGCCTATTCTGAAGATTTATCGAAGAAAAAGTATAAAGACGGAAGTTTAATGAAGTCGAAGAACTCAAGTCTAATTATAGAAGAAAATTACAAGACGAGTTCAATTTATATCGACAAATCCCGAGACGACGTCGAGAAAGACAAAGAATTTAAATCAAGTCGAGACGAGAAGAAAGAAAGAAGGAAGCAACACATGCACTCCCCACCTCTTATATATACTATCCTAATGACACATTAGGAGGGTGTTAGTTAATTGTTAGCTAGTTTATTTTTTTCTTTCTTTAGTTTTATTTTTAAGGAGAGAAAGTGTTTAACTTTCTCTCGCTAGAACTTCATCTTTTCTTTCCTCTCATGTTTAAGCTTTGATTTAATCTTGTATTTTAGAATCATTAATCTATAAGTTCAAGTTTAAGCTTTTCATCTTTAGTCTTCTTCTACCTTTCTTGATTTTGATTTATCTATGATTCGAAATTTTAATGCATCTTGTTTAAATTTTGATGTTTATGTGATTAAAAAGTGTACCTTTTTAATCCTATATAGGTTTTTATACGATTAAGCTTAAAGCTTGTTATGCTTTTTGCCTTATTTAGTATCTATCTTATTGTCTTTTAAGTTTTCTTAAAAGTTTAGTGTTTTTAAAAAAAGAGTTTGTTTTATAAAGTTTGCATATTTCGTGTCTCAAAAGTTTTTAAATTTATGCTTGTTTTCATTTGGTTAAGATTTGGATAAGTGCTTATTCGTCTTTTCTTATTTGTGCTTATTCATTTTTGCTTTCTGCTTTTGAATCCTATCGTAACAGCTATTTACCCAATCCAATCGAGTAAGTGTGATCGCATAAACCCCTAGGGTTTCTACTTGCGATCCAATGCTGCGATCAAAGCTAAGATCACTTGACCACGATCACTCATTGCGATCCCTGGTTACGATCACTCATTGCGATCGCTGACCACGATCACTTGAGTGCGATCACTCGCTGCAATCTGGGCCACGTTTCTAATTTCCGTCGCATTGAGTGCGATCGCTTGACCACGATCTAGGCTACGATCGACTGTTACGATCGTAGGCTACGATCACTTGGTGCGATCACCAAGTATGATCCAATAGTGCGATCCCTCATTCTTGAGTGATCCACCACTGTGATCTGGGTTACGATCGTATTACAATCTAAATTAGGTTTTGTTTAATTTATCTTACTTTTTTTAAATTTAACTTTTCCGCATTTTAAACCAGTTTTGTTTTATTTTATTTTTACAAGTTTTAAGTTTTAAATTCACTTTATGTTTTTGACCATTTATTTTTAACTCGTCATTTTTAGTTTAAGTTTTAAAGCTTTTATTTTTACTCAACGACACTTTCATTTTACTATTAGTTTAAAATAGATAACCACCTCTCTTTATTTTTCCACCAAGAACGACTGAGTCGCACTTTCAACTTGTAATCAATTCGAAAAGACTGGAAAAACGAACTTTCATACGAGGCAATCCCTTGTATTAAATGGGTCCGCTGCCGACTCTTTTCGTTAAGATTAACGGTTTTTAGTGAGAGACGCGTTGGATTTTGGGATCCGTTCGTTTTTTAACGTTATTTTTCTTGCTTAAAAATTTCAAAAATCCATAAAAATTAAAAATTTTCAAAAATCCAAAAAAATTAGAAAATCATAAAAAACCAAAAATATTTCTTGTCTATCTTACTTTTCTTTTTGTAGGTGTGTATGCGTACCCGTGCTCGTAAGAAGAAAGCAATTCAAGCCGAAGTAGTAACTCCACCTATTGTCACCATGGACAATCGACCAATGATCAAGCTTTTGCAATCGCAAGTGGAGGGCAACACCGATGCTATTGTCATACCCAAGATTGGAGCCAACAACTTTGAGCTCAAATCCGGTTTCATTCAAATGGTCTCTGCTTAACCATTCTTGGGGCGGATACTTGATGATCCTCATGACCATATCAAAAGGTTCATTCAACTCACTAATACGGTAAAATATAATTAGGTTTAATAAGAGGTAATTCGCTTGCAACTTTTTCCTTTCTCCTTAGAGGGACAAGCCCGGCATTGGCTTGATAAGGAACCGCCACAAAGTATTCTTACGTGGTCGGATTTAGAGACCAAATTCATCAACTACTTTTTCCCACCCTCACGTACTACCGCTTTGCGTAATGAAATAATTAACTTTGAACAAAAGTACGGTGAGACATTTAGTGAATCTTGGGACCATTTTAAGGAACTTTTAAGAAAGTGTCCACAACATGGTTTCACAAAACTACATCAAATTAATACTTTTTACAATGGTTTAAGCATGAATGACCAAGATTCACTAAATAGTGCCTCGGGAGGTAACATTTTGGTTAAGTCTTCTAATGTTGCATGGGATATTATTGAGAATAAGTCTAGAGTGCAAACTAAGAGTGTTCGGACTAATGTGGCTAGTGCTAGTACTAGTGACGCCGACAAGAGAATTGATAAGCTTACTTCGATTGTTGAAACACTTGCTCTACAAACCGCTAACAATACCAAAAGCATCAATGCACAAGTTAATGCTATGAGTCAGTCATGTGAAATACGCAGGGGATCTCATTCATACACCGATTGTCCTTCGACTCATGCCAATCCGGAAAATGTGTATGCCGCCAACGGTAACTTTTCTACGGGAGGCTATCAAGCACGTCCTCAAGGTGACAGCAATTTGCTCAGTTATCGTTCTAATAACTTTCTTTCACCACCCGGTTTTCCTCCTCAAAACCAAAACAACCTCAATCGCAACAATCAAAACCAACCACGAGCTCCAAATCAATATCAAACCCAATGAAACCCATATCCACCTCAAGGAAACAATCAAGTTCACCAACCACCCGCTTATCAACCACCTGCCTACCATGCTCTTCCTCTCAACCAACCCACCGCATTTAATCAAGAGGTTGACACTTACATGAGGACTAATGATGCGATAGTGAGTAATCTTCAGCGGCAAATCATCAACTTGAAAGGAGATATGGCGAAAAAAGGGAATGATCGTCGAGCCGATATGCGAAACTCTTTGACCAGTCAAACAAATGACTTAAGGGACATGATGGCTAGTTTCTTCCGAAGTAATCAAGCCTCTGGTTCGGGTTCTCTTCCGAGTAACACCGTTGCTAATCTAAGAGGGGAGATGAAAGCAATCACCACTCGAAGTGGAAAAAGTTTAAAGGAACCCGAGCTTCCTACACCTACACCGGTGATTGAGACAAAGGAAAACGAGTCCCCTTCTTCAATTCCTCCACCTTCTATTTCACCAATTCCTCCACCTTCTACTTCCACCCATCCACCACCCAAGGATGTGAGTGAGAATTCTATTCCAAAGCCTTCATCTCAACCCAATATACCTTATCCCTCAAGGTTGAGGAAAGAGAAGTTGAAGAACAAGGATGATATTCAGGTTTCTAACTTTCTTAAAATGTTTAAACAACTGAATTTCAACATCTCCTTTGCTGAGGCTCTCGCTCACATGCCGAAATATGCTAAAATATTTAAAGATCTTCTCAGTGATAAGGATAAACTTCTTGATATCGCTCAGACCCAACTTAACAAGAATTGCTCCGCAGTGCTCTTAAGGAAATTACCAACCAAACTTGGTGATCTGGGTCGTTTTCTCATTCTTTGCAACTTCCCCGGGGTAGAGAATTGTATGGCCCTAGCCGATCTAGGTGCTAGTATCAACCTAATGCCTCTAAGTATTTGGAAACAATTGTCTCTACCCGAGCTAGTCCCCACACGAATGACATTGGAATTAGCTAACCGTACGGTTGCTTATCCGGTGGGGATAGTCGAAGATGTCTTCGTCGGTGTCAAATTCACCTTTCTGGAGGATTTTGTTGTCGTTGACTACGAGATGGACCTCCGTGTTCCATTAATCGTTGGACGTCCATTCTTGAGGACCGGTCGCACTCTCATTGATGTAGCCGCGAGCGAATTAATCATGAGAGTTGGTGATGATAAAATCGTCTTCAACATGGGTAAACTTTCTAAGCAGCCTTCTGAAAACGAGAGCGTTAATTTCATTGACGTTCTTGATGAGGCTTGTGAAGAGCATTTCAAAGACGCTTGTAAAAGTAGTTCTTCTTCTCTACCCATTGTTGAGACCGTTGCCTCTGTTGCTCCATCACTAACTCCATTTGGAGAGAGTGATTTCCTTTTGAAAGAATTTGAAGCAACTTTGGGGGATGTGGACTTACAATATGACGATTCTCCCTCCAATTGGGATGAAGACATTGGTATCATTGAGAAACTTCTTAATGAGGACCATATTTCTCCACCATCTCCTAAGGAAATCTCTATTGATGATCCAAAATTGACTACTCCTTCCATCGAAAATCCTCTGGATTTAGAGCCTAAGGACCTACCGTCTCATCTCGAGTACGTTTTCCTTGAAGACAATAAGAAGTTACCCGTCATCATCGCTAAGGAATTGAAAGAAGAAGAAAAATCTCGACTTATCGCCGTGCTGAATAATCACAAGAAAGCGATTGCTTGGAAAATCTCTGATATTCGTGGAATTGATCCTCACTTTTGCACACATAAAATTCTCATGAAGGACGACTTTAAACCTACTATTCAAAACCAAAGAAGGGTGAATCCCAAGATCCATGACGTTATCAAAAAAGAGGTTATTAAACTTCTTGATACGGGAATGATCTACCCTATCTCGGATTCACCATAGGTTAGTCCGGTCCATTATGTGCCTAAGAAAGGCAGAATCACCGTTGTACCCAATGAAAACAACGAGTTGATTCCTACTCGTCTCGTTACAGGGTGGAGAGTTTGTATAGACTATCGTAAACTCAATGATGCTACGAGAAAGGATCATTTTCCGCTTCCTTTCATGGATCAAATGCTTGAGCTTCTAGCGGGTAATGATTATTATTGCTTCTTAGACGGTTTCTCCGGGTATTTTCAAATTCCCATCGATCCTAAAGACCAAAAGAAAACCACATTCACTTGTCCTTATGGAACATTTGCTTACAAAAGAATGCCTTTCGGCTTATGCAATGCTCCTGGGACTTTCCAAAGGTGTATGATGGCTATCTTCCATGATATGGTTGAAGAAACTATGGAATTCTTCATGGATAATTTCTCGGTCTATGGTGATTCTTTCTCTACTTGCCTTGCCAATTTAGAACGTATGATCAAACGGTGTTAAGACACTCGTCTCGTTCTTAATTGGGAAAAATGCCATTTCATGGTAAAAGAAGGTATTGTGCTTGGTCATAAAATCTCCAAAGCCGGTCTTGAAGTTGACCGTGCTAAATTTGAAGTGATTGCTAAATTACCTCCACCTTCAACCGTGAAGGGTGTGAGAAGTTTCCTTGGTCATGCGGGCTTCTATCGTCGATTTATTCGAGATTTTTTTAAAATCGCTCGCCCGATGACCCACCTCTTGGAAAAAGATATTCCCTTTATCTTTTCTAAAGAGTGTATTGAATCCTTCAATCTTCTTAAGGACAAGCTAACTAAGGCACCGGTCTTGGTTACCCCTAATCGGGAGCTACCTTTTGAATTGATGTGCGATGCTAGCGACTTTGCCATTGGAGCCGTTTTGGGCCAAAGAGTGAACAAACATTTCCAACCAATCCATTATGCTAGCAAGAAAGTGACGGGGGCTCAATTGCATTATACCACTACCGAAAAAGAGCTTTTAGCTGTAGTGTATGCCTTTGAGAAATTATGCCCCTATCTTGTTCTTTCCACCACCATTGTCTATACCGACCATTCCGCATTGAAGTACTTGTTAACTAAACAAGATTCCAAGCCAAGACTTCTTTGTTGGGTTTTGCTCCTTCAAGAATTTAAAATCGAAATTCGTGATAAGAAGGGAGCCAATAACCTAGCTGCGGATCATCTAAGTAGACTTGAGAATCCTTATCAAGGGTATCATCTGAATCAAGAGATCAACGACTCTTTTCCCCTTGAGGCCTTAATGTCTATCAATTCCAATCTTGATGACACCCCGCGGTTTGCGGACATTGCAAACTACTTAGCGGGTGGTATTCTCATCGAAAGGTTAACATCCCAACAAAAGAAGAAGTTCTTTAAAGATGTTAAGACTTACATTTGGGATGACCCTTATCTCTTCAAACAATGTGTTGATCTGATTATTCGTCGGTGTGTTGATGGACCCGCGGCTTTAGACATTCTCGAAGCTTGCCATAAAGGACCCACCAGTGGTCACTTTGGTCCCAACTACACCGCGAAGAAAGTGTTTGACTCGGGATTCTAGTTGCCCACCATTTATCGTGACGCTCACGAAATGGTTAAAAATTGTGATGCTTGCCAACGCCAAGGCAAGATCACACATAAAGATGAGATGCCTCAAAATTTCATACAAGAATGTTAAATCTTTGATGTATGGGGCATCGACTTTATGGGGCCATTTCCATCATCTAAATGGAACAAGTACAACCTCGTCGCCGTTGAATACGTATCCAAATGTGTTGAAGCGAAGGCTCTCCCTACGAACGGTGCGAGGGTGGTTGTGAACTTTTTGAAGCAGCTTTTTGCTCGATTCTGTGTTCCTCGTGCTATCATCAGTGACCGCGGGACTCATTTTTGAAATGATCAATTTGCTCGAGTCATGGCTAAGTACGGTGTCATTCACCTTCTTTCAACCGCTAATCATCCCCAAACAAAATGGTCAATCCGAGATATCTAACCGTGGATTGAAGTGAATATTAGAGCGTACTGTGGGAGAGCATCGTGCCTCGTAGGCCGATAAGTTAGACGATGCTTTGTGGGCTTTCCGTACCGCATATAAGACTCCAATTGGTTGCACTCCAATCGTCTTGTGTACGGGAAGGCATGCCACCTCCCTATTGAGCTGGAACATAAGGAGTACTGGGCCTTTAAGTGGGCCAATTTTGACATCAACAAAGCCGGTGATCTTCGGAAGATTCAACTCAACGAGCTAAATGAACTAAAGAATCAAGCTTATGAGAATTCATTGATCTACAAGGAGAAGACCAAGATCATCCATGATGCAAGGATAAAAAACCGAGAGTTCCACGTTGGTGATCAAGTTTTACTCTTTAACTCTCGGTTGAAGATCTTCTCGGGCACGCTAAAGAGCCGTTGGTCTAGTCCATTCACCGTCGCCAAAGTCTTCCACTATGCCACCATTGAGCTTTCTCAGCCAAATGGCCTAATTTCAAAGTGAATGGCCAGCGTGTGAAGTTGTACTTTGGTGGGGACATCTCTCATGAGATAATTCCATCCCTCACCATGTTTCCCTTGAATTAGTTCTGGGTCGAGTCAGGCTCGTGACTCGGTTAACAAAAACAAGCGCTTCTCGGGAGGCAACCCGTTGATCTATCCTTTACCGTTTTCATAATAAGTGTAGGGGTAGCCCCGTATGTGTTTGTTGTCTTGTTTCTTATGATGTGCAGGGATTAAAGCTTCAAAGATCCATTCTCGATTACTTTTGACGAACCGTGATCCCGTGTACCCGTCTTCCCGGTTCTATCCTAAACTGTCGTGATTCAATATTTCATATCTTATATGTTCACATTGAAATCACTATAGTCGTCTCTTCCTTAGCAAGATTTAAAAAACGTGCACAATGTCCTAAGTGTAGGGGATTTTACTCCCACATGCTTAAACATTGAGGACAATGTTTATATCAAGTGTAGGGGGGACTTCTATCGAAGTAAGTGGTCTTTTCCATGAATTTGCCCTCATTTTAACCGGAAAATTTGATTTTTCGACATTTTTCAAAAATTTTAATCTATTTGGGCCTAGTTGTATAGTAGTATTTTCCTTTGTTATCGTTATTTACTTTCTTTGCTAGAATAAAGTTTAATAAAGTGGTTTTAAATTTTTCAACGTCATGAATCTTTTGACTCAACCCGAGTTTATTATCCAAGTTTACTCTAGCTAGTATCGTTAACGTGTTTAAGTCAAGTTTTTCTAGGCTTTTATATAGGGAACTTTAAAACGCGAAAGTCTTAACTCTTACGGTTTAAGAACAAGAACTTTTCGCAAGTTCCTATAATTGATTCTAGAAAGTCGTTTATCAGGGGAACTTTAAAATGCGAATTCTAAACTTGAAAAAGTCTAAGAAGTTGCAAGATCCTATAGATGACATGAAAACCCAAAACTGTGATTTAATTGGCTAAGCATCCACGAGTCTCGTTCCTTCATATTTTAAATTGTGGAGAACGAGAGATGATAGAGTCAATTATAAGTTTGGTATTCTTTCATGAATTTATGTGAGTTCATTATAAGCTTTTTCTCCCATCGCTTGTTAATAAATATATTTGCAATAAATAAGGTTGTACGATTTGAAAAGTTACTTAGCTTCTAGCCCAAGATCGTTTAAAAGTTTCTCGGTATTAATTAGAGTTCATAGCCAAGGTATAACTTATTGAAGCGGGATGCGAAGATTGGCGAGTCCGAAAAGGCCCTAACAAGGTATGAGGGCTACATTTTGTTGCTAAAGATCCCAAGTGATGTGAAAAATCATTTATCAAAAATCAATATGAAGGATCGAGACACACGGCGAAAATAAAATACTCCCCTAAAGAACATTGAGAAGTCTATCAGAAAAGACCCTAGCAAGGTATGAGGATAAATAGATCCAAGTCCTAAAAGGAGACGAATCGTTGTATATCATAGTCCAAAATAAAGATTGGAGAAAAATGAAGAAGTCGTGGTCCAAGTATGAAGAATCTCTCAAAAACCTCAAGTGAAGAAATTACTATTATGAAGAGAAGACCATAATTTCAAGAACGTCTCTCAAGATTTGAAATATGAAGTCGCTGCCAAATATCGGTCCGAGAAAGGTCTCAAATCGTGAAGCGAGTTATGCCAAGATATGAACTTTAAGAGGTCCCGAGAAGCAGTTTTAAAAGATTTTGTCCTTTAGCTAACTATTGATTAAATCGTCCCACTTTATTTTCGGTCTAAATAAACTATTGAAATAAGTCAAACAATGCATCCTCGTGATCATTTAAGACAACAATAAAATATAATAGATACACATAGGAATAAGGGAGTCTAAGTAAATAATTGGGCCACATGAGTTCGTGTTAGTTTGCTAACTTATAATAACAATGATATCATTTTTAAGCTTGGTATAGGGAACGTGAAACTTGAGGATGATAAACATTCATGACAGCCAAAACCCTAATGTAAGTCTTTGATTTCTTTACTTGTTTTGTATATATTTCTATCTTCTTAATAAAGGCCAAGGTGGGTTAATCATGATGAGAAATGTAATATGTGCTTTGAAATTAATGCATGGCATGAGGGCATTGCAATGGTCAAGTGTAGGGGATTTAATAAGTGTGAAAACACTTATCCTTTTACCACTTATTTCCAATAATAACATGACCAAAACGTGTATTTTATGTCGTAAAAGTCGGAATTATGCGTGGTTTGTGTTTTTATTGTGTTTCAGGATAAAAATATGAAAGAGAAAGAAAACATGGGCTATCATGGGCTTTTATCGAAGAAAAAGACAAAAGACGGAGTCAAAAGATCAAGAGTGCATAAAGAACGGAAGTCCAAGGCCTATTCTGAAGATTTATCGAAGCAAAAGTCTAAAGAAGGAAGTTTAATGAAGTCGAAGAACTCAAGTCTAATTGTAGAAGAAAATTACAAGACGAGTTCAATTTATATCGACAAATCCCGAGACGACGTCGAGAAACACAAAGAATTTAAATCAAGTCGAGACGAGAAGAAAGAAAGAAGGAAGTAACACATGCACTCCCCACCTCCTATATATACCCTCCTAATGACATATTAGGATGGTGTTAGTTAATTGTTAGCTAGTTTATTTTTTTTCTTTCTTTAGTTTTATTTTTAGGGAGAGAAAGTGTTTAACTTTCTCTCGCTAGAACTTCATCTTTTCTTTCCTTTCATGTTTAAGCTTTGATTTAATCTTGTATTTTGGAATCATTAATCTATAAGTTCAAGTTTAAGCTTTTCATCTTTAGTCTTCTTCTACCTTTCTTGATTTTGATTTATCTTTGATTCGAAATTTTAATGCATCTTGTTTAAATTTTGATGTTTATGTGATTAAAAAGTGTATCTTTTTAATCCTATATAATTTTTTATACGATTAAGCTTAAAGCTTGTTATGCTTTTTGGTTTATTTAGTATCTAGCTTATTGTCTTTTATGTTTTCTTAAAAGTTTAGTGTTTTTTAAAAAAAAGAGTTTGTTTTATAAAGTTTGCATATTTCGTGTCTCAAAAGTTTTTAAATTTATGCTTGTTTTCATTTGGTTAAGATTTGGATAAGTGCTTATTTGTCTTTGCTTATTTGCTCTTATTCATTTTTTCTTTCTACTTTTGAATCCCATCGTAATAGCTATTTACCCAATCCGATCAAGTAAGTGTGATCGTGTAAACCCCTAGGGTTTCTACTTGCGTTCCATTGCTGTGATCAAAGCTAAGATCACTTGACCACGATCACTTGACTGCGATCACTCATTGCGATCCCTGGTTACGAACACTCATTGCGATCGCTGGCCACGATCACTTGAGTACGATCATTCGTTGCGATCTGGGCCACGTTTCTAATTTCCATCGCATTGAGTGTGATAGCTTGACCACGTTCTAGGCTATGATCGACTGTTACGATCGTAGGCTACGATCACTTGGTGTGATCACCAAGTACGATCCAATAGTGCGATCCATCATTCTTGAGTGCGATCCACCACTGCGATCTGGGTTACGATCGTATTACGATCTAACTTAGGTTTTGCTTTATTTATCTTAGTTTTTTTAAATTTAACTTTTCCGCATTTTAAACGAGTTTTGTTTTATTTTATTTTTACAAGTTTTAAGTTTTAAATTCACTTTAAGTTTTTGACCATTTAGTTTTAACTCGTCATTTTTAGTTTAAGTTTTAAAGCCTTTATTTACTCAACGACACTTTCATTTTACTATTAGTTTAAAATAGATAACCACCTCTCTTTATTTTTCCACCAAGAACGACTGAGTCGCACTTTCAACTTGTAATCAATTCGAAAAGACTGGAAAAACGAACTTTCATACGAGGCAATCCCTTGTATTAGTAATGGTAGGGTATACAAGTCTTAGGATGGAGACAATTTAATGATTCATAACCAACCACTACCAAAAAATTGCTACAAAGTTTCAGTTGATGAATCCATAGTGGATGCAACATTCATACCTGATGACGGAAATAATGGTTTAAAAACTGTTAAGGATGTAAAAGGTAGTTTCATGGCATGGCCAAAGGAAAACGTTAATTTTTGGAAGAGGTACATACACTTGATTTATCATCCTACGTGTGCGTAGGTTTTCATATTTAGTTCAATGTTTAATACACGGCTTTTGTTTCCATACTGGAAACAACACCATCAAATACCATGAAAGCTATTGTTGAAAGTGCACCAAAGATAGGATCTAAGCGCTCGATGAATGTTCCAGCAGGCAGTACATTTACGACTATTACTCATATGCAGAAACAAGCTAGGAATAATAAGGCTCAAAAGACTTTACAATACGGTGATTCAAAGTCTTTACAAATGTGATTCTATGTGAAAAGTATGTTACTTGAGAATAATATGACATTACATTTGTTGATTTGATTATGTACATTCACTTTTATATATTAATGCAATTGAAATTTGATTTCCATAATTTTGTTATTTGTTTTTATTAAATTCTGAAAGGTTACTAAAAGATGAAACATAGTCACACTTATTCACATTCCAATGTGTGACTACATATCATAAAAAGTCACACAAACATACAATTCTATGTGACTATTGGATGTATATATAGTCACACAAAATACAATTTGCTTGACTTGACAAAGCATACAGCCACACTTATTACTACTATTGGTAACTCTTTGGTTAATTTTATGTGACAAACTTAGTGCCATTAGTATGATTTGTGTGACTACATGTCATTAAAGGTCACACAAACATACAATTCATGTGACTATTGGATGAATATAGTCACACAAAATACAATTTGCTTGACTTGACAAAGCATACAGTCACACTTATTACTACTATTGGTAACTCTTTGTTTAATTGTATGTGACAAACTCAGTACCATTAGCATGATTTGTGTGACTACATGTCATAAAAGTAACACAAACATACAATTCATGTGACTATTAGATGCATATAGTCACACAAAATACAATTGGCTTGACTTGACAAAGCATACAGTCACACTTATTACTACTATTGGTAACTCTTTGGTTAATTGTATGTGACAAACTCAGAGCCATTATCCTAATTTGGGTGACTACATGTCATAAAAGGTCACACAAACATACCCTTCATGTGACTATTTGATGCATATAGTCACAAAAAATACAATTTGCTTGACTAGACAAAGCATACAGTCACACTTATTTCTACTATTGGTAACTCTTTGGTTAATTGTATGTGACAAACTCAGTACCATTAGCATGATTTGTGTGACTACATGTCATAAAAGGTAACACAAACATACAATTCATGTGACTATTGGAAGCATATAGTCACACAAAATACAATTGGTTTGACTTGACAAAGCATACAATCACACTTATTACTACTACTGGTAACTCTTTGGTTAATTGTATGTGACAAACTCAGTACCATTAGCATGATTTGTGTGACTACATTTCATAAAAGGTAACACAAACATACAATTCATGTGACTATTAGATGCATATAGTCACACAAAATACAATTGGCTTGACTTGACAAAGCATACAGACACACTTATTACTACTATTGGTAACTCTTTGGTTAATTGTATGTGACAAACTCATAGCCATTAGCATAATTTGTGTGACTACATGTCATAAAAGGTCACACAAATATACCCTTCATGTGACTATTTGATGCATATAGTCACACAAAATACACTAATCACATAGTAAATGTCACACATATTGTATATTCATGTGACAAATTTATAAACAATAGTCACTCTTAAACAAAACTCGTGTAACTATAGAGTGTTTACCGTCACACATATTTACTAAAACACCAAATATTGTACCTAGTTCGTCACACATTTTTTAGTATTGGTCACATTTTTTTCCTGGTTATGGTCACAAAGATCAGATCGTGACCGTAGTGTACCTACGGTCGCGGGACCTTTGGTCACAAAGACAAAAAAACCCGCGTGTGACTGTATGCCTACGGTCACTATTTTTTAGTGTGACGGTTACCATTTTTTGTACTAGTGTTCATGTTTTGATATAGCATTCATATTTACGTTTGGAAATTTTTTCTATCAAACCCTTGAAAGTATAGGGAGGCATTTAGTATGATAAGAAACGTAAAGGCTATATATTACCGAAATTAAAACATCTCCCAGTGTATTCAATTTGTAATGAAATGAAAAACGACAAAAGCATTATAAAAAAAGGGTGTCTTCTCTTTATTATCTTATCTAATATTAGCTCTTTCAATACATGACCTCTCTTGTTCTTTTTCTTCCACGAAAACCTACCAATTTTTGTATCATTATGTATACCGTACACGGAGTAAAATTTATGATTTCTAGCTCGCCCATGACAAGTGTGTTTAGATACAGGTTATTGGAAGGGCTTAATCGAAGACATCACAAAATATCGGTCAGAAACCAAGTGACAACATGAACTAGCTGGGTAGGTTGGGGGTGGCCCAACACCCGCTAGCCACCCCATTGGCTCCACCCCTAGCTCATACTACATTTGAGTTATGCATCTAAACAGGAAATTTAGTATAAGTTATACATATTTGAGTCATTTCATAGAGGAGTATTATTAATATCTTTAATTAGCTAATTTACTAATTTTTGTGTTTGTGTATGTGTTATGCTTGTGACCACATATTGTACTTCTGAGACTTCTTGCATGATTCTATATTATGTAACAATTGTTTTTAAACAGCGAGATGCATTAAATACTAGCAAAATAGAAAAAAAAACTTACATAGAGACTATAGTTCCTATAGAGTTTCGTAACCAACCTACCCAACTAATCTTACAATTAATATTCCTAAAAGAAATCCACAAAAAAGATTGAGATACAATAAAATCCCAAAGAGTTGTCTTCTTAGGAAGAGGACTAGAGAAAAAAATTGATTTCAAAAGTTCCAAATAGAATACATACCCCCCCCCCCCCCTCCTCTCCCCCGACACACACAAACCTTTAAGAGCCTAACGAGTCTTAAAAGCAACACACACATCATCAAGCCTTCCAAACCTATCCGAGATATTGGCTTGAAACGGAATATCCAACTCCCACCACTTATGTAACACCCCCAAATATTCATACTTTATTTCAGCGGAAGAGTCATTGGTGTTACGGGATAGCACATTACTCAAATCGTAGACAACGCTTAAAGATCGCGTCGTTTAATAATAAAGCATTTTCCATTCATAAATATCAAATTACATAGGTCCCAAGTCATAGTATTTCATACAATTTTACAAAACATTTGAATGGAAATTGTTATTTAAGTGCAGGTCATAAATTCTTGTCGTCTTCCCGAGAATTACCTTCAAGTACCTGAGATAAAACATGTTAAAAGAAAAGGTCAGCGAAAACGCCGAGTGAATTCATAGAGTTTAATAAACCATTAATATATCACCGGTATATATAATCGTTATCGAAAATCATTTTATACAATTCCTTGTCGTAGGCCATAAAATAGGCCAAAAACATTTTATACAAATCCTTGTAAAAATCATAATATAGGTTTTTGCCTTCAAAGCCATTATACGAACCATTGTCGCAAAAACATCATACAATACGTTTTATAACGTTGTATAAGGTGTAATATAAACCGTTATATGAAAATGGTTATGTAAAACCAAAACACGAACATAATATCAATAATAAGACCTCATATTGCAAGTCAGGCAATATATCGTAATTCAATGCGTATAGCAGTATTTTCGTTATTGGATTATTATAAGTCGCATGACATTGCTACCTTACTATAACAAACAACGGGTAGCAAACCCGAAACTCATTTGCCCATCTAAAACAATGTGTCGTCACAATAGTCACGCTTATATAAATCTTCTCATACATAAATTCGCTTACCAATCAATGTGGCACGACGGGGATCAACCGTCAAGGCGCGAACTGGGGTGATCTTCCCCAAATAGTACTATTATATGCATAAGTGTCTACCAAATCCCGGTAGTTCACAATTCATGCTAATGGGACTTCTAGTGACATAACCTACCTAATAATAATCCATTTCATTTCTTTTATCGAGTCATATAATCATTCATCGGGTCATGTAATCATTTGTGTCCATATCAATAAGCAAACAATCGGGACAACTGGTGTCGTATTTTATTAAAACAAACATGTTATCTCCCTTGCGGGTTTACAAAAACTTTTATAAAAACATTTAAAAGAGTGTGAGGCTATGAACTCACGTTGATGTGGGAAGGCGGGTTATCGGCAATTCAGATGTACGGTACGTGCTTTAATCACGGATACCTAGACAAATAATACTCGTCTTAGACTCTTGTCCAATGACTTTATAAAAACAATGGCTATGTATATATATGATGACATTATAAGTATAATTATGATCAAGTGGGATTTTATCTCTTCATACACATTATAGTGTTATGTGTTACTCAAATTTTTGACTAGTTACACTAGTTTCAATCCAATTCTATATTAAGGCCCAATAAGCCCATTAAAGTCCAATACTTTATATTATCCCAGTTATACTTCTAATATCAGGCCTATACTCATATGTTGGGCCGAAGTGAATTAAGCCCAATGAGTAAGTCCATTAGTGTTTATCTAAACTAATTGGGTCAATAGTCCAATAACGCTACTTTGGCCCGTTAATGTCCATAAGTTATAAAGCTCGGGTTTTATCGGTTTTTACTTATCAAATGTACTTATACATCAGTAGATAAGTTATAAAAAGTTTACATTAGACGGGTCCGACCATCTAAGTTTTAATTGACGAAAACGTTAATCTTCCGGTTTTAGCCGAAAAGACGTAAAACTTATGTATATAGTTTTTATAACTTATAGAACTTATCAAATTGTCATTTTTATAAAATGTCCCATTTACTTATCAAAAGTATATACTTATTTATAAGTAATATATAATTTAGTGGGTTTAAGGTATACATTTTATTTTAGTTTTACTTGAGTGCTAATTTTATAATATATACTTTTATTTTACAAATCTGATTATAAATTTCACTTTCACCATTTTTACCATATCTTGAGTTCTACAATGAGATAGAAGCTCATTTTTGGGCAGCACAAACTAAATATTATGTGCTACAATTAACTTAGCTACTTCTCAATCAACCTCTAAATGTCTCTAACAGTCCATCCAAAACAGACTATACAGATTTGAATTTCAATATTGTTTTGAACATATCTCATTCATTTTATGGATTCCATTGAGTGGCCAACTCTCGCATATATATAAGTCACATACCTTACTGTATATTAAATTATCCATGTCATTTTAACAAGTTATCATATGGTTATTTACTGTTTTATACAGCGTACAATTCTAGCCATGATTTTAACATCTTTTCATGTAGCTTTTAATCTTTTTAACCAAGTTTATCAACACATGATCCCCACATAATATTTTTATCATCATATATCATCATATACATATACATTAAGAAAGAAAATAAAAATTTACATTTACAAAATAACAAGGAAATAGGAAGGATGATCTTGTTACCAACCAATATTATGAAACTTAAGATCAAGACTTGAATTTTGAGGACCAAACTTGTGGCACACCAATATCAACTACAAGATCACCAATCTTTATAAACTCCTTCTGGAAAATCAGCCCCAAGACACCAAGGAAACTTCTTTTTGGATGTTATAATCACCACCAATCAATAGAGCTTCAAAAGGGCATCATCATATGTATGAATAACATAGGATTTATGGTTGAATAAAGATCAAAATGGGGTGTTTATGGGAGAAAGTGGACGGCAATGGTGGAGAGAGTGGGAGAGAGATGTGTGTTTTGCATGGATTGAGATGAAGCTAGTGGTTTAACTTTGGTTGTTTTATATGTAAAATGGTTTTGGTGAAGTAACTAAGACAAGTGTCTTAGCTTACTATGTAAGCTTGACACCTTGTGGTGTTGTGGCTTATACTTGGTCGTCCCATGTGGGGGTGGGGCAAGATTTATCTTGTCTCATCCCCATTTAATTACGGGTACTTCTCGATTCTAGTTTCCTCAATTTGTGTGCCCTCGAGTCGTTTTACGAAAAACGTTTTTATAAATTATGAATCAACGGCACAAAACGAATCTAATAAAAATTTTCTCATCAAAAACGGAGTTCAAAAACGTAAATACGTAAACCTATGGTTTCCGGTTTAGTCGTGAAGGACGTTAAATTATGCACGTAAGTCCTGATCTCTTCTTGTAAATTTGTGAGTTTATAAACCAACACAAATTTAAAATTCTAAAATAATATTCATGGATAAATTTATTTCCTGAAATGTCGGACTGTCACCAAAATTGGTGTATGTAAACGTAAGCACGTAACGTAGAGTCCTCCGGTTTAGACGTAGTCAATGCTACTTTAAGATGTAAACCCAAATTTCTTCCCAAAAATAAGTGAGTTCATAATGTAACATTAAAACAATGATTTTAAATAATACTTGAGAATAAAATATCGACCATAAATTGACGGAAATTGTCACAGCATTTACCCTTAAACATGATCTTTGTCCTCAAAGATCGATTTATCTTACTACTCGCTTCTTATAGAGTTAGAGCCATGTGGGTATTTCCTCCACATTCGGTCTTTTCTCTCAAGTGTAATTCCTTACAGTACGCGAGTTTCATCAAACATAACTACGGGAATACGATAAGGCTTAATGTTGACTTACTCTCTCTATCCATGATGTTCACGGGTTTTTGATGAATGCAACTTCTCGCCGATCCAAACGTCATTGAGAAATAATCAGATTTTCACTTGATAGACATTTTATCAAGTTCAATATACGAAACATAATTCACGCAGCCCTTGAAGTCCTAGGGTAGATCCATCTTATATGCCTTTCAAACCAACTTTTTACATAATCTCAATTGTCCCATACAACGGGGACTTATTTCCCATGATCTTTTAGATTATCAATTCATTTTTCCATGGTGGAAATTTTTGGCATAACTTCGCTACCCATCCTGCACTACAAGATCTACATTTCATATTCACATAACCTCTTGCCCACTATTGGCAGTCAATAATCAGATCCTAATTTCAACAATCATTTCAGGTCTCGCAGGTCGGGTATTTTGTAAGGTTAGGTTTGTCATCATAGGCAACCTTAAACCTAAAAGACATGTCCAACTCATAATGGGTGTATGTCGGGTAACTTCATCCGAACTCCTGCCTACAGATGCTCTTATATTTAGATCCTCACAAGATTCGATGTCGATCCTAATACGATAATTATCAATGATAATCTCTTCAAAGGAAAACGATTATACGGTTTATTACCAAAGGTAAATTATTCAAGCATAAAACAATACTTCTAGTGTTTTGTCTCGTTACTTTACCTCGTCCCTTCGATTGGGGTGGTAAACAGTACTCTCATCAAGGTTCGTTCCCAATGACTTCTGAGCATATCTCTAGAAATTCGATGCGAAGCGAGGATCTTGATAGAGATGATCGATACAGGCACACTATGTTTACACAACTCCTTTAAATACAAAGAGTCAATTTCTGCATCGAGAATCAATCATTAACAGGAATGATATTAGCAGATTTGGTCAGTCTGTCGACGATGACCCAAATCGAATCAAATGCAGATGATGACCTTTGCAATAGTTAGACGTTTACTAATGTATGAGGCAATGTCTGCCTTCATAATTTGCCATCAGTACAACTTCTTCAGATAAAGATACATTAAATCAGAAATGGCATGAATAGAATGCTTAATCTTATGAGATTCCAGCATGACTAAATCTCGAAATCCTCCATATTTATGCAACCACAAGCGTCCTTTTATACATTTAACGCCATCGGCTCTCATTTCTAATGGTTCATATTAGCCGCGAACCCCCTTTTATTATCTATATTATCCTTCTTGCAAGCATCAGTTATTTTTAAATTATTCGGGCAAACTATTTTGCACAGTCATTACTAAGGAATACATCCTAATTGATCCTTTATCCTTTCTACAAAAAGTGTCAGTATCTACATTCACCTTCCCTGATGAAATAAATATCATGACCATATTCATTCAAAAAATTTTCTTCATATTTTCTAAGTTTTAACTTTGTCTCAACTATCATTTTTATCAGCTTTGCTCAATCCGACATCTAAAGCGTCAATAATTATTAAAAGTAATTAAATAATAAATATTTAATTTTTATGAAATTTAAACGTAAAAAGTTTTAAATTTCTCAGTTTGTCAAATTATATAAAAATGTTCAAAATAAATTTGAATTTAATTAACACGATTTTTGTTGATTTATCGAAAATAATTAATAAGATTCGTAAATTTTCGAAAAATCTTTGTTTATACTTTGGTCAAAATTTTCTTAGTTGAAAAGCAAAAATAGTTGTTTAAAATTTCCAGTCATGGTTTAAATGATTTCCTCAATCCCTCTTAGGTTGTCTTGAGGTTTACACAAACATTTACCCCTAAAGGAGTTTAGTTAAATGACTTGGGTATAAGGGAATGATTCCTTAAAAATCCTTTGATAAATATTTGTCAAAACATTTTTGCACTTTCTTTTTGGTAAAACTCAAAGTCTTAAATGGCTCTAATCTTTGAAAAGTCAATATAGATTCCATTATCTTATTAATCACACGGTCAAATCATGTAAAGGATTAAATCTTTCATCACATGTTAAATACTCAAGGTACAAGTTTTCACTACTCGGCCAATTCAGGGCAGTCTATAAATGATTATTAACTCCTTCCTATTCCTAGAAACAAACAGATGGTTCTTAATGATCACAAGAATGAATTTATCAAATTACAGCCTACACACGCGATTCACCATATTTATAGATGCAACATGTGCATTGGTCAATCCAAACAACATAACATGAAACTCATAATGTTCATTACGAGTTCCGGATGTAGTGATTGGAATAGATAATCTTTTTCGCGGATGCGAAGTTGATGATAACCATGTCGTGGATCAAATTCTTGAATATACGCTAGAACCTTGTAAATGATCGAACAGATCTATCATCTTGGGTAGTGGATATAGATTTTGATCATCAATTTACCTAGCTCGCGGTAATTCAACAAATATAAGGAATAATAACACCATAGCTCTTTATAATGACGAGCTCGGTAAAATAAAAGCTTTCTCCGACAACTCTCTCAGTTGTACGGTAATTCTTTTAATTCAGATGGTGCTGACGTACAGTGCACACGCCACAGGTGCAGCACCGGGAATATAATCAATACCAATTTCAACTTGACTTAATGGCGAAAGTCTAGGTAATTCACCAGCAAATACCTCCTAAGTTTCTGATAACAGAAACATCTTTTAATACATTTACTTTAAGTTCTTTCTAGATTACAAGGTCTATGACTAGTTCATAACCATTCATGATATAATTTCAAGTCTAAATGCAGGATATGGTCATCTATTAAGAATTATTTAGATCACTTTTGATAATCAACATCTTATCTTTTAGGGAATTTCTACTCGGGTCCCATCAATTAAGACAGTGACATTATGTCATAGTCAATCAATCCATTCTACTGGCACTATCAACTTTCCAGTTTAATTACCGTTGATAAGATGTGAACTTCTCAAAAGACTAATAATAAATCATAATCCTTCACAAATTCAAGGATATCTGGAGTCATAACTAACATCAAAAGAGTAATGTCGACGCATAATCTACGCGAGAGAATTTCAAATCAGATACAGACGAAAATACTAACGAATATAAATATATCCCATGTTTTCATGAATGAGTACGCATTCGAAAGCTCCTCGGATCGTTGCCCAGGTCATTCAAATGAAATCTAATCAAAAGAAATGATAGGAACGTCGATACATCCAGTCGGGTATCAACACTCGGTAATCAGATACTTTTCCAAAGAATCTCACCACGGGAGAATTGGACAAAGAGGGGATATCAATTTTCAATTAAGACAATTTCCACAGATGATTAAATTCGATTCAGAAAATAAATGGTACGGGCACATATGTAGGTGTTCCTAACAATATGCCCCTATTTTGCACTTCTTGCAGATCTCATAAAATTTAATCTTTCATAACTTCAAAGAAAATGTAGTGTTTATTAACAATTTCATGGTGACTACTAATCATCCTCGCATGGTCCATTCCAAATTGTATGTAGGCGCGCAACTATATATAATTTTAGGATTAACGATGCAATACTCAGTTCGTCAAAAATTCGTCATCATGTTTAAAATATATATATTCATGCTTAATCATGAAATAAAAATCAAATGAATTTACAGAGATGTTCTTTGTTATGAAAACAATTAAGTTTTCCAAGGTGTTTCATAAACAACTTTATTTCGATAATGATTATTTATAAGTCTCACTTTAAATAATCCATATGGTGATGGAAATTCAATTTTTATCAAGAGATATTGTTTTAACTTTATAAAAACAATGAGTGATCTGCAAAAGAGTGATGAAAATTTGTTCACCAAGAACTAACTATAATATGATAGGAAATGAGCTTAGCCAATTAATTATGAGGTTCATGACCTCCATGGCGCTCAAAAAGAATAATCCACAACGTACCTCAAATCGAGATGAGTACTTGTTCAATTGTTGCATCACCAGTTCGAGCATTAGGAACAAGCAAGAAAAGATAGATAACATCGATACATGTAAAATTTAGCAATCAAAGGTAGTCTTTTCATTAATCACAAACAAGTCAAAATTGTACCGTAACACATTACGTGTCACTATGTCATACAATTCCAAGAACTCATCCTACCAGTTGATGTCTCAGTTAAGTTAAGGATTTTTAAAGGATTCCACAATGAATACTAATCTACAATAGTCATTAGGTGTTCCACATGTCCTGAAAGATCCATCGGTCCCAATTTCAGAAGAAGATTTCTTTGATTTATTTCTTGGACACTGGGCATCCTCGTCATTGGACAATGGCCTAGGAACAACCCTTAACACGAACCAAAAATTATTTAAAACCTTATAATTCAACCACAGGGCTCAACGAATTCCTCTTAACAATCTCATATTCCATACGAGTTAAATTTTACTTTATTCAAGTTTCAATCAACTTATACTCAATTCGATATCCTACCTCATTCTCCAATACTTTCAACCTTATTGTTAGACCTTAAAAGGGAAATAAAAGTTTGATATGAACTACATTTAATTTCCAATCTTACAGCTCTTACAACAATAGTTATCAAATGAGTCACTAGTATGAAATGACTCACACATTCAATTAGACTTCTCGGAAAGGTACTAGTGGTATGAGGCTTTTGGTTAAAGGTTCCAATGACAGCCTCAAGTGCAACATTCACGCTTACGATTTCAAATTTAAGAATTGGGTGACACCGAATCAGATGACATCTTTCTAGGTGGTAAGGTTTTATTAAACTCCACTCTATAAGGAAAGATCGTCATAACATCGATATCAGGTTTAATCTCGCCAATTCTTCTTTAATATCACAATCAACTAATACCAACATTTCTACGAATATCAACCATTTTGTTGGGATCATAAATATCCACAACTTGGTTTAGATCTGGAATAGCTAGAATTCCTACGGGAATAGCTTCGATTGATTTGCTAGGGGAGTTAGGGTTCCTTGTGACAATCTACGTCGTAAAAATATCTCGTATAAATATTAAAATAATCATCAAACAATCATGTAATCAAATTACAACATATATATATAATCCAAGTTTTATATATATATATATATATATATATATATATATATATATATATATATATATATATATATATATATATATATATATATATATATATATATATATATATATATATATATATATATATATATATATATATATATATATATATATATATATATATATATATATATATATATATATATATATATATATATATATATATATATATATATATATATATATATATATATATATATATATATATATATATATATATATTAAAATAACACTTCTCAGTCTGGCCTTGTCGGTAACTCGAGAATTCTTCGGCACAGTTATAGTCAAAATATTTTTAGACATTTTGAGAAAAATGTTTATAGTTAAAAGATTTTGAAATATTTTATTCAAAACCTTGGTTTTAAAAATCTTTCGTTCTCTATAACGAGAGCTCTGGTACCAAACTGTAACACCCCCAAATATTCATACTTTAGTTCAGCGAAAGAGTCGTTGGTGTTACGGGATAGCACATTACTCAAATCATAGACAACGCTTAAAGATCGCGTCGTTTAATAATAAAACATTTTCCATTCATAAATATCAAATTACATAGGTCCCAAGTCATAGTATTTCATACAATTTTACAAAACATTTGAATGGAAATTGTTATTTATGTTCGGGCAATAAATTATTGTCGTCTTCCCGAGAATTACCTTCAAGTACCTGAGATAAAACATGTTAAAAGAAAAGGTCAGCGAAAACGCCGAGTGAATTCATAGAGTTTAATAAACCATTAATATATCACCGGTATATATAATCGTTATCGAAAATCATTTTATAAAATTCCTTGTCGTAGGCCATAAAATAGGCCAAAAACATTTTATACAAATCCTTGTAAAAATCATAATATAGGCTTTTGCCTTCAAAACCATTATACGAACCATTGTCGCAAAAACATCATAAAATACGTTTTATAACGTTGTACAAGGTGTAATATAAACCGTTATATGAAAAAGGTTATGTAAAACCAAAACACAAACATAATATCAATATTAAGACCTTGTATTGCTAGTCAGGAAATATATCGTAATTCAATGCGTATAGCAGTATTTTCGTTATTGGATTATTATTAGCCGCATGACATTGCTACCTTACTATAACAAACAACGGGTAACTAACCCGAAATTCATTTGCCCATCTAAAACAGCGTGTCGTCACAATAATCACGCTTATAAATCTTCTCATACATAAATTCGCTTACCAATCAATGTGGCACGACGGGGATCAACCGTCAAGGCGCGAACTGGGGTGATCTTCCCCAAATAGTACTATTATATGTATAAGCATCTACCAAATCCCGGTAGTTCACAATTCATGCTAATGGGACTTCTAGTGACATAACCTAACTAATAATAATCTATTTCATTTCATTTATCGGGTCATATAACCATTCATCGGGTCATGTAATCATTCGGGTCCATATCAATAAGCAAATAATCGGGACAATTGGTGTCCTATTTTATTAAAACTAACATGTTATCTCCCTCGCGGGTTTATAAAACATTTCGTAAAAACATTTAAAGAGTGCGAGGCTATGAACTCACGTTGATGTGGAAAGGCGGGTTATCGGCAATTCGGATGTACGGCATGTGCTTCAATCACGGAAACCTAGACAAATAATACTCGTCTTAGACTCTTGTCCAATGACTTTATAAAAACAATGGCTATGTATATATATGATGACATTATAAGTATAATGATGATCAAGTGGGATTTTATCTCTTCATACACATTATAGTGTTATGTGTTACTTAAGTTTTTGACTAGTTACACTTGTTTCAATCCAATTCCATATTAAGGCCCAATAAGCCCATTAAAGACCAATACTTTATATTAGCCCAATTATACTTCTAATATCAGGCCTATACTCATATGTTGGACCCACTTGAGTTAAGCCCAATGAGTAAGTCCATTAGTGTTTATCCAAACTAATTGGGTTAATAGTCCAATAAGGCTACTTTGGCCCGTTAATGTCCATAACTTATAAAGCTCGGGTTTTATCGGTTTTTAATTATCAAATGTACTTATACATATGTAGATAAGTTATAAAAAGTTTACATTAGACGGGTCCGACCGTCTAAGTTTTAATTGACGAAAACGTTAATCTTCCGGTTTTAGCCGAAAAGACGTAAAACTTATGTATATAGTTTTTAGCCGAAAAGACGTCAAATTGTCATTTTTATAAAATGTCCCATTTACTTATCAAAGTATATACTTATTTATAAGTAATATATGAGTTAGTGGGTTTTAGGTATATATTTTATATTAGTTTTACTCGAGTGCTAATTTTATAATATATACTTTTATTTTACAAATCTGATTATGAATTTCACTTTCACAATTTTTACCATATCTTGAGTTCTACAAGGAGATAGAAGCTCATTTTTGGGCAGAACAAACTACATATAATGTTCTACAATTAACTCCAATTTAGCTACTGCTCAATCAACTTCTAAATGTTTCTAACAGTCCGTCCAAAATAGACTAAACAGATTTGAACTTCAATATTGTTTTGATCATATCTCACACATTTTATAGATTCCATTGAGTGGACAACTCTCACATATGTATAAGTCACATACCTTACTGTAATTAAATTATACTAGTCATTTTAATAAGTTATCATATGGTTCATTACTGTTTTATACAGCCTATAATTCTAGCCATGATTTTAACATCTTTTCATGTAGCTTTTAATCGTTTTAACCAAGCCTGTCAACACATGATCCCCACATAATATTTTTATCATCATATATCATCATATACATATACATTAAGAAAGAAAATAAAATTTTACATTACAAAATAACAAGGAAATGGGAAGGATGATCTTGTTACCAACCAAGATTATGAAAGTTAAGATCAAGACTTGACTTTTGAGGACAAAACTTGTGGTACACCAATATCAACTTCAAGATCACCAATCCTTATAAAATCCTTGTGGAAAATCAGCCCCAAGGCACCAAAGAAACTTATTTTTGGATGTTATAATCACCACCAATCAATAGAGCTTCAAAAGGGTATCATCATATGTATGAATAACATAGGATTTATGGTTGAATAAAGATCAAAATGGGGTGTTTATGGGAGAAAGTGGATGGCAATGGTGGAGAGAGTGGGATAGAGATGTGTGTTTTGCATGGATGGAAATGAAGCTAGTGGTTTAACTTTGGTTGTTTTGTAAGTAAAATGGTTTTGGTGAAGTAACTAAGACAAGTGTCTTAGCTTACTATGTAAGCTTGACACCTTGTGGTGTTGTGGCTTATACTTGGCCGTCCCTTGTGGGGATGGGGCAAGATTTATCTTGTCTCATCCCCATTTAATTACGGGTACTCATCGATTCTAGTTTCCTCAATTTGCGTTCCCTCGGGTCGTTTTACGAAAAACGTTTTTATAAATTATGAATCAACGGCACAAAACGAATCTAATAAAAATTGTCTCATCAAAAACGGAGTTCAAAAACGTAAATACGTAAACCTAAGGTTTCCGGTTTAGTCGTGAAGGACGTTAAATTATGCACGTAAGTCCTAATCTCTTCTCGTAAATTTGTGAGTTTATAAACCAACACAAATTTAAAATTCAAAAATATTATTCACGGATAAATTTATATCCTGAAATGTCGGACTGTCACCAAAAACGGTGTATGTAAACGTAAGCACGTAACGTAGAGTCCTCCGGTTTAGACGTAGTAAATGCTACTTTAAGATGTAAACCCAAATTTCATCCCAAAAATAAGTGAGTTCATAATGTAACATTAAAATAATGAGTTTAAATAATACTTGAGAATAAAATATCGACCATAAATTGACGGATTGTCACAACTTACCTAATAGAGATCATAATTCTTTAGCCATGTCACAGTTGGAAAAAATATGGTTCTTGGTTTCAGCATTAGGATGGCACATAGGACATAAAATAGAGACAATTTCAATGCCCATTCTATGTAAGTTAACCCCAGAATGAAGCTTATTGAGGTTCAATATCCAAAGAAATACATTTACTTTGATGAGAATATTGAAATTCCATCTAGTGTCACAAGGTCAGCCTCTAACATTGTTTTGTCCGTTATGATTCAAATAGAAGCCACCGAAAACCCCATAACAACAATGAGATACCATTGACAAGTGTCAGTTTTGTTCGTAAGGGACACATTTCCGATAGTAGCTCTAAGCGCATCAAACTAAGTCAACTCCGCACACTACAACAAAAGTATGATTTAGAGACTCACATTTTTCAGGGTCGAAAGAGTCGTCCCTAAACTGAGTGGGGGCCATTTGCAACAAAACATGTAGTCAAAGTGAGGCGGTGGGGACACACACTTAGGGACGACCTAGTCGTCCCTAAACTAAAAAAAATAGTTTTTCCTCTTATTATTTAAAATTAATATAATTAGTTTTGTGTAAAAAGTATTAGATTAAAAGGAGAAAATATATGGAAAATACTTAGGGACGACTTTTTCGACCCTAAACTAAGAAGGTAGGTCGTCCCCAACTTTCTCCCCAATTTTCTGAAACTTTTGCCAAAAATTTAAATAACCCGCTAATAAATTATATGGAAATATTTATGAACGACTTTTTCGACCCTAATTTACATAGACAATTCATCCCTAAAGTCTCCCCCAATTTTCCATACTTTTTTCCAAAAAATTTATATATATTTAAAAAAACTTTTATATTTATTTAAAAAAATCTTTATACATATTTAAAAAAACTTGATACATATTTAAAAAAATTTAATATATATTTAAAAAAACTTTTATATATTTATTTAAAAAAACCTTTATACATATTTAAAAAACATTATACATATTTAAAAAAAGTTATTATATATTTAAAAAAAACTTTTACATTTATTTAAAAAACATTATACATATTTAAAAAAACTTTAGATATATTTAAAAAACTTTTATATTTATTTAAAAAACTTTATACATCTTCAAAAAAACTTTATATATATTTAAAAAAATTATATTTAATTAAAAAAAACGTTTATATTTATTTAAAAAAACTTTATACATATTTAAAAAACCTTTACATATAATTAAAAAACTTTTATATATATTTAAAAAACATTATACATATTTAAAAAAAACTTTAGATATATTAAAAAATACATTAGATATATTAAAAAAACTTTTATATTTATTAAAAAAACTTTATACCTATTTAAAAAAACTTTAGATATATTCAAACCAGACACTTAAAACCGCGCTTAATTAAACATGGATATTACAACGATAATAGATACATAAACACGAAAAAAAACATATCACAAACTAGTTCTAACTAAACATACAGATTAACACATAATAATAAAATACAAATTAACACATTAAAATAACAAACAAATACTACTCGACGCTAAGATTTTCCATTTCATTTAAAAGCTCATGAGGTATTGCAGCCAATTGACATGATTGGTCTGCAGGATGCCTTTCTATTTCTAGTATTGCCTATAGCATCTTTATCTTTAGATCTTTGATCTTGCTATTTGAGCACTCAGTGGGTGCATATTGAGAACTTAGATGTGAACCTTGGGGTGTTTAAGATCTAGGGGAAGATCTTGTACGGAGTTGGAGATCTAGATCGGGTGGTGGTGAGTTTGGTAGGAGAGGATAAGATGAGTTTGTGAGGATAAGAGCTAGCCATAAATAAAGTTAAAAATTTAGGGTCAACATATTTAGGGATGACTTAGTCGACCCTATCTTTTCCCGCCAATGC
The DNA here is from genome assembly GCA_025667525.1 of Glebionis coronaria. Taxonomy (NCBI): domain Eukaryota; kingdom Viridiplantae; phylum Streptophyta; class Magnoliopsida; order Asterales; family Asteraceae; genus Glebionis; species Glebionis coronaria. Next base: position 141,087 of record JANFOE010002527.1, on the reverse strand, counting down.
TTTCTCGCCAATGCTTTCTCGCCAACGCTTTCTCGTAACGTTTCCCGCCAACATTTATCAAGATTAGTTAACATTGATCACGTATAACCTTAGCATATTGACTTGTCAGTTGAACCTCAAACGTATAACCTTATCATATCGACTCTTTTGTTAAACCTTTAACGTATAACCCTAGCATATTGACTCATCTGTTGAACCTTTAACGTATAACCTTAGCATATCGACTCGTCAGTTGAACCTCAAACATATAACCATAGCATATCGACTCGTTAGTTTAACCTCAAACGTATAACCCTAGCATATTGACTCTTTTATTAAAACCTTTAACGAATAACCCTAGCATATCGAATCGTATGTGGAACCTCAAACGTATAACCTTAGCATATCGACTCGTCTGTTGAACCTCAAACATCTAACCCTTGCATATCGAATCGTCTGTTGAACCTTTAACGTATAAACCTAGCATATCCACTCGTCTGTTGAACCTTTAACGTATAACCCTGGCATATCGACTACTCTATTGAACCTTTAACGTATAACCCGGTCATATCGACTCGTCAGTCGAACCTCAAACGTATAACCCTAGTATATCGACTCTTTTGTTGAACCTTTAACGTATAACCCTAGCATATCGACTCGTCTGTTGAACCTCAAACGTATAACCCTAGCATATCGAATCGTCTGTTGAACCTTTAACGTATGACCCTAGCATATCGACTATTCTGTTGAACCTTTAACGTATAGCCCTAGCATATCGACTCGTTTGTTGAACCACAAACGTATAACCCTAGCATATCGCATGGTCTGTTGAACCTCAAACGTATAACCCTAGCATATCGACTCGTTAGTTGAACCGCAAACGTATAACCCTAGCTTATCGACTCTTTTGTTGAACCTTTAACATATAGCCCAATCATATCGACTCGTCTGTTGAACCTTTAACGTATAACCCTAGCATGTCGACTCGTCAGCTGAACCTTTAACGTATAACCCTAGCATATCGACTCGTCAGTTGAACCATAAACGTATAACCCTAGCATATCGACTCGTCAGTTGAAACTCAAACGTATAACCCTAGAATATCGACTCGTCAGTTGAACCTCAAACATTTAACCCTAGGATATCGACTCGTCAATTGAACCCTAAACGTATAACCATAGCATATCGACTCGTCAGTTGAACCTCAAACGTATAACCCTAGCATATTAACTATTTTGTTGAACCTTTAACGTATAAGCCTAGCATATCGACTCTTCTGTGGAACCTCAAACGTATAACCCTAGCATATTGACTTGTCTGTTGAACCTCAAACATATATGTTAGGACCATTGGAATAGTTATTTGTAATAGGTGGACTAGGAGGTATGTAGTTCCTCCTGGTCATAGTAGTAGTAGGAGCTAGTCGTGCTCCTGGTCTTATAGAAAGTCAAACTTTATTATTTAAATATTATTCTGTTAGGATATGCATGAGATATGTTAGGAAAGGATATGCATATCATTTGTACACGTTTTGGTTAATGATGTATTAGGGTTTCCTTGTATTATAAAAGGAACCTTAGGCAGAAGGGTTCTACACACCTTCATCAAATATAATTCTAGTTCATATTAATATTAGAAATCCTTAGTAAAGGATCAAGTCGTTATAGTTATTCTGTTCTTCTTGTTCATAGTATTTGTATTCCGCACTTATACTGTGTGATTTATATAGAGTCTCTCTGTGATTAGACTTGTGATTACAGAAGTCGTTCACCGTTCCTAACAGGCTGCAAGATCCACATCTAGTGGACCCAACAAGTGGTATTAGAGCATGGGAGAGTCTACGTACAAGAAGAATAAATTTTTCTTATTACTAACATTTTTGTTTAACTATGTCTGCCTCAAGTTCTACTCAAACAGGTGAAGATAGTACCCCTAAAACACAGCAACCACAGCAGATCATTGCTACGGTTTCCAACACAAATGGTAAGTTTCCTCTTCTGAAAAAGGATGAGTATGATAGCTGGGCAAGGAAGATGGAATGCTGGATCACCAACACTGATCAAGATCTTTGGAAGATAATTCTGAATGGAAACAGCAAGAAGTTGACTAGAAGAGACAAGAATGAAAGTATTATTCTTCTTGACCCTAAAACTCATGAAGAAATCACAGCTGTTCAGAAGGAGATCAAAGCAAAAACTATTTTGCTTCCGTCTCTTCCTGATGATCACATGGGTGACTTTTATCATCTGGACGATGATAGAGAAATCTAGAATGGAATAAAATCAAGGTTTGGTGGGAATAAGGAGTCAAAGAAAATGCGAAGATCCATGCTGAGAGATGAATTCATAGACTTCAAGATCTCAGAAACTGAAGGTATCCATCAAGGGTATGACAAGTTCCAAAAGATACTGAGCCAGTTGAATCAACTTTCGTCGAAACCTGACAATGGGGATATCAATGCAAGGTTTCTTAGAGCCTTACCCTACTCATGGAATCATGTGGTAATCTCTCTCAAAGCAAAAGGTGGGCTTGACTATCTTAATTTTGATGATTTGTTTCATAAGCTCAAAACCTTTGAACCTCATGTGAGGGGATACTCAAGTGATTCTTTTCCTACTCCTGCTAACTCTGCCTTTGTGAGTTCTATGGGATCTAGTCCCATGTCCTATGCTAGTAGCCCAAGCAATACTGTGTCTTCTCGGCATACTTTTCAGCATGCTTCTACTGCTGATTCAAAAGCCAAGTCTGGTATCATGGTAGAAGTTGTTCTTCACTCTTTTGTTGCTGACGTTCATGCCCAACAACAACTTGCTTTTGATGACTTCAAACAGGTTGATAAACTTAACCTAGATGAAATGGATCTCAAATGGCAGATGGCCATGCTCACTCTTAGGGTTCACAAGTTGAGAATAAAGCCGGTCGAAAATTTAACTACAACCCAAGAGAGCCAGCAAGGTTTGATAGAAGCAAGGTTAGATGCTATAACTGCCAGCAGCAAGGTCACTTTGCAAGGGAATGCTCTAACAAGCATGACCAGGAGAAGAGCAGGTATTCAGCTTTCAAGATTCAGGAGGTGAAGGATGACAAGAAGGCATTGGTATCTGTTGACTCTATGGTCAACTGGAATGATCATCAGAATGCTGCCCTAGAAACAGCTGAACCTTCTACTGACGTGTTTGCAATGATTGCTGGGAATCTGTCTGATGCCGATGTAGCAGAAGAGTTTGCTCTTATGGGCATCTCACCTCAGGTACAACATTTTCCTCTTGGTTGTCATGATAAATATTCAGAATTGTTGTCTCAATATAATAACTTAAATGATCAGAATGATAAGTATATTTTTAGAGGTTCAAGCATATAAGACTTCTTTAAAAACATTAGAACAACAAAAGAGGTGGCTTCAAGATACTCAACGAGAGTATGAGGATAAAACTAGAATTCTGAACATTGATTTAGACTACACAACAAATATGCTTAAATACACTGAAAAGGTAAAAGATGACAGTATCAAAGATAAACAAGACATGAAGGAAAAATTAGATGCTACACTTTTAAGATTAAAAATGGCAAAAGGCACCTAAGAATCTTTCAAAATTAATAGATAGTAGTATGTCTGGTAGGACTAAAAGAGGGTTAGGAAATGATAAATACATTGATTCAGAAGATGTGTTTGATTTATCTTTTTCAAGTGTCTTTGATTCTGACAAGGAGGAAGAGGGAACACCTAGCTACAATAGGTTTAAACCAGCAGCAGCAATGCATGTTGTCCCTCCACCTCTTACAGGAACTTTCATGCCCATTACTAGGCATAATGACTTGGATGGATCACAGATGCATGAGTCCCTAAAAAGTTCTACTAATACTATTGACTTTGTCTCATGTACTTTCAGTGACAAAGCCAGTGACTCTGCATCATGTGGTTCAAGTGAAGAGTCGAGACCTACAAGCACCAAGTCAAATGACCATGCTGGTACTAGTGCTAGGAAGAGTAAAGAGAGAGTTGCTTCTACTTCAACTGTGTCTAGTTCTGGTTTATTGAGTCCTAGGAATAATGTTTCTCCTAGAATTGTATGTAATAAAGTTAGCAGTATGAAACAATGCCATTCTAATAAAAGGTCGTTTAAACATGTGTTGTTTGTGGGAGTGAATTTCATTTGATTAAACATTGTGATTTTTATGAAAAACATTCTTTTGTTTATCAAGAATTTCCTCCTCCTGGTCCACCAGGAGTTGTTCCATATTCTTCTAGAAGACTAAATCCTTGTGCCCAATCTTTTTCTTCTTCTAGAAGGACCTCTGCATTAGCTTCTGATCATTGGAGAAACACTGGATTTCTACCAAATAGACCAACCAGCAACTATTTTCAGTCCTTTAATCCCAGTTATGCATTCAATTTAGACCACATGTATTTTGGGTTGGGAAGTCTGGGTACTGTTGTTAAGCCCTCAGCAGGTTGTTCTTGGTCAAACAATAACACCCATATGATGAATAGGCAACCTAAGAACAACGGTGGATCTCATCAATCTTCTTGGCTATCTACTAAAGATCCACAAGGCAGGCTCAAACCTGAAAAGGTTTGGGTCCCCTTAAGACACTAACTTTTGCATATATCTTTTCTTGTTGTTGTAGGTTACTCCATACCATGATCCTAATCTAGGAATCGTTGATAGTGGATGCTTTAGGAGCATGACAGGAAATAAAAGTCTTCTATCTAACTTTGTACCATTTCAAGGTGGAAAGGTCTATTTTGGAGGAGGTGAAGGAAGGATCACTGGCAAAGGAACAATTCAGACGCCTAATCTTAACTTTGAGCAGGTCTACTATGTGGAAGCACTTCAACACTTCAACTTGATATCTGTCTCTCAGATTTGTGACAAGAAGCGGTTTGTCCTCTTTACGGATACTGATGCACTAGTGTTATCCAAAGACTTTAAACTCCCAGATGACTCATAGGTTCTGCTCCGAATCCCTAGAAGACACAACCTCTATAGTATTAAGCTGAATGAAGTCAATCCTACTGGTCAACTAGCATGTTTGGTTGCTAAAGCCTCAGAAGATGAAGCCACTAAATGGCACAGAAGGATGGGACATGTGAACTTCAAGACCATTCACAAATTAGCAAATCTGAACTTGGTCTCTGGTTTACCTCCCAAAACTTTCAGAAATGATATCAATTGCCTTGCGTGCAGCAAAGGCAAACAACATAAAGCATCCTTCAAGTCCATTACTGCTCTCAGCCTTATCACTGAACCATTGCAGCTACTACACATGGATTTATTTGGTCCTACCTCTATTAGGAGCCTTGACCACAAACAATTCTGCCTTGTGATAACTGATGGGTATAGCAGATTCACGTGGGTTTTCTTCATCGCTGCCAAGAGTGAGACCTACTCAATTCTCAAGGACTTTATTACACTTATTGAGAATCAGTTGTCCAAAAAGGTTAAAGGTATCCGATGTGATAATGGAACAGAATTCAAAAATACAGACCTCATATCACTTTGTAATTCTAAGGGTATCAAAAGAGATTATAGTGCAGCAAGAACTCCTCAACAGAATGGCGTGGCAGAAAGAAAGAACAGGACTCTAATAGAAGCTACGAGAACAATGCTTGCCGATTCCAAGCTTCCGACCATGTTCTGGACAGAAGCTATTAATACTACAAGTTATGTTTTGAATAGAGTTTCTATTACTAATCCTCACAAGAAGACTCCCTATGAGCTACTCACAGCTAAAGTACCAAACATTGCTCATTTGAAGCCATTTGGGTGTCATGTCACCATTCTAAATACTAGTGACTATTTGGGGAAATTTGATGGCAAGGCAGATGAAGGATACATTGTGGGATATTCAACTCACTCTTGGGCATATCGTGTCTACAATCTCCAAGCCAAGCGAGTAATTGAAACTATAAATCTCAGGTATTTTGAGGAGAAGTCAAACATACAAGGCAAGGGTCCTGAATGGTATTTTGAACTTGATTGTCTTAGTGATTCATTGGGATATTTTCATTTCAAAACTAACCATGATGCAGGTCCACAAGTGTTTGTAACTTCTAGTGCAGGTGCTCATTCTAGTCTTTCAGACTTAGATGAAGAGGATGACATTTTTGTTGTTCCATCCTATTCCACCACAGTCTCTCCTACTACTCCTAGTGATGCTACTCCATCAGCAATATTGGACTCACAAGGAGCTCTTGACACATTGCTCAAGCAACAACTAGATGCTACTACAGCAGCTGCTCAAGGTGGCTTTGAGTTTCCTTTGAATACTTCTGCTGACAAAGCTACTCCTAGTACTCCAACTGTTACTTCTAGTGCTAGTTTAACACCTATTGGTAGTCCGGCTAGTGATTCCACTTCCTCTACTAGATTCTCTAGTCCTTCTGATCTGGGAAACTATCAAAAGAAGTCTTCTACCAAACTGGATGATATTCATGAGCAACCAATAGATGGCATTTTCGACTCTGCTTCATATGATGATGACTTTGTTGGGGATCTTAATAACTTGGCACCAGAAGTGGAAGTAGCTTCCAATCCAGTTTTGTAGTCACACAAAGACCATCCTACTACTCAAATCATTGGAGATCCTGGTTCTACTGTCAAGACTCGCAGAATGCATAAGAAATCAACGTCTGATCATCATGTTCTTGTGAGCTATATTGAGGACCAAAAGCGTAATAATCATACGGACTTTCAACACTGTTTATTTGCTTGTTTTCTGTCATAGGGGGAACCTAGATCAGTCTCTCATGCTCTTGAGGATCAAAGTTGGGTGGAGGCTATGCAAGAGGAGATGCAGCAGTTCTTGTTTCAGAATGTTTGGATCCTAGTTAATTTTCTAGATGGAAAGACGGCAATTGGTACCAAATGGATTCTCAAAAACAAGAAAGATGCAAGAGGTATTGTGGTGAGAAATAAGGCAAGGTTGGTTGTACAAGGTCATATACAACTTGAAGGCACTGAAGTTTTTGCTCTTGTTGCTAGGATTGAGGCCATTCGTTTGTTTTTGGCTTTTGCTTCTTATGTGGGCTTTACGGTTTTTCAGATGGATGTCAAGAGTGCATTTCTCTATGGCAAGATTGATGAGGAAGTTTATGTCACTCAACCTAAGGGCTTTGTAGATCCACTTCATCCCAATAAAGTTTACAAGGTGGTCAAAGCTCTCTATGGACTTCATCAGGCTCATAGAGCTTGGTATGAGCGTCTTTCCACTTTCTTGTTGAAACATGGCTATAGAAGAGGCACAATTGACAAAACACTATTTCTTAAGAGGAATACCAAGGACATTATCCTTGTTCAGGTTTAATTGGACGATTTTATCTTTTGTTCTACTAAGAAGGAATGGTGTGATGAGTTTGAACAATTGATGAAGGGCGAATTTTAGATGAGTGTTATGGGAGAGATTACATTTTTTCTTGGTCTTCAAGTCAAGCAACAGTCAGATGGAATCTTCATAAGTCAAGATAAATATGTTCATGAGATCCTTCAGAAGTTTGATATGGATCCTCTTAGACCAGCAGCAACACCTTATGAAGTAGCTAAAGTCAAACTCAAGAATGAGCCAGATCCTCTGGTAAATGTTCACATGTACAGGTCAATGATTGGCTCACTCATGTATTTGACTGCATCACGTCCGGATATTATGTTTGCAGTAAGTGCTTGTTCTAGACATCAGGTGGCTCCAATGGTTTCTAACTTGAATGCAGTCAAGAAGATTTTCAAGTACATCAAGGCTCAAGCCAAGTTAGGCTTGTGGTATCCTAGAGAATCACATTTTGTTCTTGAAACATATAGTGATAGTGACTATGCAGGTGCTAATAATGACATAAAATCTACTACTGGTGGTTGTTAGTTTTTGGGTCGAAGACTTATCTCATGGCAATGTAAGAAACAGAGATAGTGTCTACTTCTTCAACAGAAGCTGAATACGTGGCTGTTGCTGGTTGTTGTGGACAAGTTTTGTGGATACAAAATCAGATGCTTGATTATGGGTTCAACTTTATGAACACCAAAATTTTCATTGACAATCAAAGCATTATCTGCATTGTGAAGAATCTTGTTTTTCATCAACGTACAAAACATATTGAAATTAGGCACCACTTTATCAGGGATGCCAATGAGAAGAAGTTGATACAGGTTCTTAAGGTCCATACGGATGATAATGTTGCTGACCTATTGACTAAAGCCTTTGATGGTCCTCGGTTCAACCACTTGGTGGTTAACATTGGAATGGTCAATCCTTGAGACCTAGGATTGAGGGGAGGCTAAGCCTAAGGGGAGGCTTAGTGTACATATTTACTTGCATAGATTAACATATTGGTAGTTTTTTTAACAACAGATTGTATGCGTATTTGCGGTGTGTGCTACTTATAGTGGAGGATTTTGGTCACTTCTGGTGGTAGTCTTCAACTTCTAGTGGATAAAAATCCTTCCTTGTCATTGATGGTTGGCTTCTAGTTTTTGTTTGGGTCACTGTTCATTTCGTTAACTTCTTTTGACCACATTATGCTTCTAGTGTTGACCCTTATGCGTTTTGACTTTTAGTCAACGCAAGTTACTTCTGGTATATTTGCTATTATTTTACTTTGGTAACTGGGATTTGCAAATCAAGTTAATAGGGGCAAGTGGTTATTTGTGCATTAACTGCCTAATTTGAAAGGGCAACCCACATTATTAGAGGTCAATGAACAGTTACAAAACCATTATTTATGGTCAAATACCCCCCTTGACTCATTCATCACAACCATAACACACACACACACGCTCCTACTCTCTCAATCTCTAATCAATCACTTTCCATCACTTCCAATCATCATCAATGGCTGCTCTGTTCTACAAACCCGATCACAATAAGGTGGCGTATTTGGGAGATGGTCCTAAAGGTGATGAGTTCACAGACATCCTCGAGTTTATTGAGGCTTCTAACCTCAGGTATGCTTTTACAGTTTTCCCGATTGTCTATGATAGTGTCATTTGCCAGTTTTGGGCCACTACCCATCTTGTGGATGTTTTGGGTCGCCCACTTGAACTCCATGCTACCATTGATGGACGTTCATATGTGGTTTCTGAAGCTTCTATTAGGAGTTCACTTCATCTTAAAGATGAAGGTGGTGTTGTTTCCATCCCCAATTTTGAGGTTTTGGAGGGGATGGCTGATATTGGTTATAACCATGGGGGGAAGTTTAACTTCCAAAAGAATAGGTTTACCCCTCAGTGGAAGCTTCTAGTGCACTTCTTGATTCACAACTTAAGCCCAAAGTCTGGGAGTTGGGATGCATTTCCCATTCCTTTGGTTACTGGTTTGATCTGCAATAGCACAAGGTCGAGTGTTTAGTTTTTCTCGCTACTTATTTGATGGGATGGTTTGCAATCTGAGTAGTATTGGATCTAGGAAGAAAGTTTTAATGTATCCTAGGTTTTTGCAGCAGATACTTATTTGTATACCTCATGATAAGGAGGAGTATGAGACCCCCAAGCTTAGTTCTAAAGTTTACTCCAATATGGCTCTTGGGCTTAAGGGGGCTTGGAGGCCCCTTACTGATGCTATGCTGGGCCTTGCCCAAGGTCCTCCTAATGTTATTCCTCTGGCTGCTGAAGCCGAGGAGGAACTTCCATTAGAAGAAGATCCTATGGGGGAGGAGCATCTTGCTGGTGGTGCGCCTCATGTGGTGGTGGAAGAGCCTGCTCAGGAAGTGGTGGTTGAAATGCCATCCACTTCCAAGGCTGCCCCCTCTTCTATGCCACATAAGTCCCCATTTGTGGATACTCCCCCTTCTAGTCCAGCACCTCATACTGCTGAGAAGCCCTCTTGTTCTCGTGCTCATAATGATGACACCTTTATTGCTTCTGGTTCCAAGGAAGCTTTCCCTGATCCAAGTCCTCTTGGTGGGGAAGCGGAGGAACCTGCTACACTGACATCTTTGCTTGATCTCATGCATAGGTACCATGCAAGGATTATTTCTTTGGAGGCAGATTTGAATCAGCATCGCAAGCTTACCAGGGAATTTGTTCTTCCAATGGCGGATCGGATTAAAGCTTTGGAGACACAACAGAGGAGGAGGAAGAAGCATGTTGTTCATTCTGATTTTGATGAGGATGTTGAGGATCTTGTGGAGGATGGTTTGACTTTGCTGGCGAAGGCTGCATTTGCTGATAAGCTGTATGCTGATTTGCCTATTCCTCCTTGTCCACCAAGCATCCCTCCTACTGCTGCTACTCCTAGACCAAAGGAGGATATTGCTGGTTTTTCTATTGGTACTACTGTTGGTCCAACTGCTGGGCCATCGCATGATCCTAAGGGGAAGGCCCCTATGACTGATGCACCCTCACCCCCTAGAAAGCGTATTCACAGACAACTTGAGGAAGACAGATTGGGGGAGGAGGCTGCACCGCGAATGCAGGCGGAGATTGATCAAGCTTCTAGGAATGAGGAAGAAGCTCTTCAGAAGCAAAGGCGTGAACAGTTGTAGCATGATGCTATGCATTGGCATGATAATGATTGGATGCGGGTGCTTACTATTCTTACATCTGATTATTCGCAGTTTACTGATCTTTTGGGTGCTGATGTGAATGAACAAAATTGTATCCCTCGGGCAATGGCATTAATGCGCAAACAACAATTGTCTCTTGCTGCTCAACTGCGTCAGAACAGACCTTTGACAAGAACCAAGGAGAGGAAGTTAATGCAGAGGTATGTCAAATATCAGTCGGGTGCACACTTTACTGTTGGTTGGACATGGGATCGGGTTCGGGGATTGTCTTTTGACGAGCTTAAGGATCTATACCAAAGGATGATAAAGCGACAAAACACACCGGTTCCTGAGCGCTTCATCTATCGTCCTCCTCTACGCGTGGTTCCCACTTCTCAACCTGGTGTTGCTCCTGGTTCTTCATCTGGTGTTCCTCCTATTTCTACTGGTATACCATCTATTGTTGATACTTCTACTGCTGGTTACACACCCACACCTTTGGTTGCTCATCCTGTTTCATCTTCGGGTCGTACCACCACCACTAATGCTACTAATACCACCCCTGCTACTCCTGTTATGAAACAATCCTCACCACCTGTGACTGCACCTCAACCTACCCCTTCTCCTGGTGCAGCCGCCTTTGATCCTTTGGTTGGTCAAGGTGTTGATTCTACTCCTGCTGATCCTATTGTTGCTGCAAAGGTAAAGGTTGAAACGTCGTCTGGTGTTTCAACACCTCGTCGTTCCATTCGCAAGAAGAAGGCTAGACGTGGTAACTCTGTTCCATATGAAAAGCGTTCTCCTGAGAACCTTATTGATGCAGCTTCGGACAGTGACACAGAGTTGCCAATGGGTACGGGGTTTATTATTGCTTGGACGGTTAAGCCATCCACGAGTGTTGCTGGTACATTCACCCCAGAATTCCATCAGTGATGGTTATGTTCTCTATGTTTCGGGTTTGCAAGGTGTTTTGACTTGGGCGGATCGTAGGGATCTTATGTCGTTGTATGGGTTTGTGGATGCTGGTATTCCTAAACATCCTAGTGAGGTGGCCACCTGGCCTGGTCTGACAATATGGGGTGATTTGAAGATGATGCTTGACTCTCCTCCTAATGCTCCACATTCTGGTGTCTGGAAAGACCAGCCACGCTGGGTAATCAAGAGATGGAAGCTGTATGCTGGCTGTGGAGTGCATATCTTGGAGTTGGAGTCTGGTGCCATAGTGTTCATGCTTACGGATATGGACTATCTGTTGACTATTGCTACTATGGAGGCCATGCTAGCGTGTCATTTGCAGATCTCCAATGCCCCTTCAGGGAATGAGACTTCCATGGCTACTACTTTGGTGGAAGGGATCCAAGCTCGGTTGCAGGCTGACAAGGTGGTAGCATCTAGTATGTGATGGGTATGTTTTTATGTTTTTGTGTTTATACTGACATTCTTTTCACCAATCTGTACAGTGATTGGTGACTTACATTATAGTTAGTTAAAAAAATATACTTTTTTATATAATATCTGCTTATACTTTAAAAAATGATGGATTTCACACTTGTACATAATATAATATCTGCTTATACTTTTCCATCATACATTGGGGTTCGTTTGACTGTTTCACACTTGTGCTGGTTTGGAGTTACATATGGTGTTGGACCTGGTCCACACAACAAATGGTGCTCAACTCACCATGTCTCACTTTAAAGAAAGAGTTGATTCACCATGAGGGTACGGCTCTGGTGTGATAGTCAAATCCGTTGATGGTTGCCAGGTTACCCGAAACTGGATGGTTTTCACTTGCCATGGTCCTAGACTGAAAAGTGGCTAATCCAAGGCGGTACGGCTCTTGGTAAAGATTCTATCAAATCCGTTGATAGCTATAATAGCTTGCTCAAAGCTATAGGGTTTTCAACTCACCGATGCTTCATTGCTAAGAGTTGGCGAGTCCAGAAGGGTACGGATTCTGGTAAAGACATATCAAATCCGTTGACGGTTGTGATGGTTTGCCTAAAATCATCAGGTTACCCCCACTCACCATTGATTCACGTTCTAAGAGTTGGGTTGGGTTCTGGTCTCCCAGGGTGATGCTTATTCCACCATAAAGACTGGCTAGCCCAAGAGCGAGCAGCTACTTGGTAAAGGCTCAAAAAATCTACTCGTGTTGCTGTGAAGATTCAACAAGATGTAGATTTGTTTCAAGCTTTCAAGAAGCTTCTAGCTGTTCATTGTTGCAGCGGTCATTATGTTCTTTATGTTGATGGTTATGATGATGTTGTTTCTTTTGATGTTCCAGTCCTCATGCTATGTTGCACGTTTTACCAGAAAACTTGAACTCAACAAGTCAAATTCAAGTTTTGGGGAGGATTGTTAGGACCATTGTAATAGTTATTTGTAATAGGTGGACTAGGAGGTATGTAGTTCCTCCTGGTCATAGTAGTAGTAGGAGCTAGCCGTGATCCTAGTCTTATAGAAAGTCAAACTTTATTATTTAAATATTATTCTGTTAGGATATGCATGAGATATGTTAGGAAAGGATATGCATATCAGTTGTATACGTTTTGGTTAATGATGTATTAGGGTTTCCTTGTAGTATAAAAGGAACCTTAGGCAGAAGGGTTCTACACACCTTCATCAAAATAATTCTAGTTCATATTAATATTAGAAATCCTTAGTAAAGGATCAAGTCGTTATAGTTATTCTGTTCTTCTTGTTCATAGTATTTGTATTCCGCACTTATACTGTGTGATTTATATAGAGTCTCTCTGTGAATAGACTTGTGATTACAGAAGTCATTCACCGTTCCTAACAGGCTGCAAGATCCACATCTAGTGGACCCAACAGTATAACCCTAGCATATCGACTTGTTTGTTGAACCTCAAACGTATAACCCTAGCATATCGAATCGTCTGTTGAACCTTTAACGTATAACCCTAGCATAACGACTCGTCTGTTAAACATTTAACATATAACCCTAGCATATCGACTCTTCTGTTGAACCTTTAACGTATAACCCTAGCATATCGACTCGTTTGTTGAACCTTAAACGTATAACCCTAGCATATCGACTCGTCTTTTTGAACCTTTAACATATAACCCTAGCATATCGAATCATCTGTTGAACCATTAACGTATAACCCTAGCATATTGACTCGTCTGTTGAACCTTTAACGTATAACCCTAGCATATCGACTCATCTGTTGAACCTTTAACGTATAACCGTAGGATATCAACTCGTCTGTTGAACCTTTAACGTATAACCCTAGCATATCGACTCGTCTGTTGAACCTTTAAAGTATAACCCTAGCATACCGACTCGTCTGTTGAACCTTTAACGTATAACCCTAGCATATCGACTCGTCTGTTGAACCTTTAACATATAACCCTAGCATATCGACTCGTATGTTGAACCTTTAACGTATAACCCTAGCATATTGACTCATCTGTTGAACCTTTAACGTATAACCCTAGCATATCGACTCGTCTGTTGAACCATTTGTAAGTTTATGGACTTATATTTGATAGTCGTGTGATAGGATCGAACTCAAAATTACGATATTGCACACAATACGTAAAGAGTTAATTTAATTATTAAATATATTTATTGTATTTATTAATTTATTTAATAAATATATATTTATGTATTTATTAATTTAAACCGAGACATAAATTTAACGATCATTAAATAATTAATAGTTAAGTATTAACGAATGTTAAAAATATATCGTAAGTAAACACAAAAGAAAGAAGTTTGGAAGGTTCTAGAACACCCCATGCGGGTGTTCTAGTCGTCGGTTATGGGGAGAAAAAGGAAGGGGAAAAACATCCTTTTATTTGTTTTAGGATACATGCTAGGCCTATATAAACAATCCTTCTCCTCATAATTCAACACATCACAAAATCTCTTCCCCTCTCTCTCACTTGGTTCGATCGCAGAAGGAAACCCACAAAGGGTTTCGGTTGGTTTTCTTGGTTGATCGATTTACTTACATTTTAGTCCTAGCCCCTCTCTAGGGTTGTTGGTAGATTATTTACAAGTGTTGTAGCTCGGTTTTCACGTGCTAGAATCATGGTTAGCTCGTTGTATTACGTGTGTACAAGATCGTAATATAGTCTTACTTTACACAATATCTTGGTATATTACAGTATAAACCCGAATTGGTGATTCCTTCTTCGTCTTGTGGAATTACTTTATCGAAAAGGTATGTAACCCTAATTCGATTAATTATAATTGAGTTATTATTATGATCTTGTTAAATCTCTTCCGCTATATGTGCTTTGATCTCGTTTAGGGTTTTATATAATTGTTATGATATTAATAAACCTTCAGTGGCATCGAGAGCCGTTTTAACATGTTATAATTATCGAAAATCTAAATTTTTTAAACTAATAATTGTTTTGAGTTAAAACTAAATGTTTTTTAGGTTTTCATAAAATTAGGGTTTTGGTTTTTAAAAATTAGGGTTTTGGCCGAATTTTTACTAAAAAAAGGAATTGTTTTGAACCCTAAATTACATATGGGATAATTTTAGATGAAATTGCATGATTAATTGTTATGTCATGTATGGTTACGATCTATATAGATTTAATTAGTAAGATTTGTGGGGATTTCATGATTACATGCATGTTTTCATTGATCATAGAATTATATGTTTATATGATTTTATATGCTACGTGATTATTTGATTCAGTAAATTTAGAATTAGGGAAGACTTTTATATGAATATAAAGACTTAGATTTGATGATTATTGAATAAATCGTATGCATGTGGCTATTTGATTTATTTATTGCACATATAAATTGTTATTATGTGTTTATGATTTAGTTTTTTTACTTGTTTATATAAAATTGTTGAATTGTTGTAAAGAAGGGTTTTTTTGAAAAGAAATAATACGGACTAAATTATATAAAAATAATGATTTGTTAGAGATTTAAATTACATAATATTACGTTGATTGATGAATTGCAATAATAATCTAACGGCCTATTCCTTTTGACAAACTATAAATTGAGTTTAACGCACCGCTGGTCATGTACCCGGTTAAGGAATGATGTGTTATGCCATTAGTCGCTGACCAAATTCCTGGCTCCCCGGTGCGTCAAATTAAAATTACCTACGATTATTAATTGAATTATACTTTAAGGGTGATTTACCATAAATTCACATCCGAAACACAATGAATAAGGGAACCGAGTTCTAGCAAAAGTACGTTGTGAATAGTTGTGTGTAAATTCTTAAATTGGTTTAACCAATACCTCAACATAATTTATGAAGAAATTAAATATTGTGAAAAAGTTTACTAAATGTTTTATTAAACTTATGCTATGGAGATTGTATGCATGCTTCTCCATACATTGATTTTGACATCAAAAATTTATACCCTTAAAATTTAAGTCGAATGCTCCTAATTGACGAACACTTGAAATTACTTCGTCATCAAATGAGATTTTTTGGTGATGTTGTGATGGAGAGAAAACCATTTGTAGAATGAGAATTCATATGATGGTTTTACGTTACTTATATTAGACGACTTAATTAAGTTACTCAGTGAGATCTGGAAACTTAATGCATTCAGAAGGGATGAAACATGTTTACAATGCAAAACACTTTTTTGGGCAATGTAAATCCCTTAAATATCTAGAAATTGAAAATTGTTTGTCAATTGAATTGTTCGACAAGTCGCTACGTTGAGTACATTCATTACTAGCAGATCAACTGATGTAATGGATCTATGTCGATATAGTTCTAGAAATCAAGAAAATAATATGTTTTTTATAACGGGGTAATTTTATTTTCTTGAAAGTATTTTGTTATCAAAAATACTAATATTTGAACTTATTTTTGTAGAAATGGCTCAACCCACCGATAAAACTATATGTTCCACGTTCAAAACTTTCTTTGAACGTCCTGAACTTACTGACCTAAACTTCAATGATTTGTACCGCTCGTAAAGAATTGTCTTGAGAGCAGCGGGTACTATTGATATCTTGACTACTCCCTATCCGGAGGATCTTGCTGAAGGAGCATCTGATGCGCAAATGCTTGAACACGCTGCTAATGTTAAGAAGCACTCGGAGGTGGCCTAAGTGAATGCTTGATGAGCTCAAGGCTATGTTCGAGAAGCCGCAAGCTGTAGAGATCTACAACTTGGTAGATGCTTTGCATAGCTGCAAGCAAGCTCCAAGAAAGTCTGTAAGTGCCCATTATTTGGAGATGAGGGGTTATATGGAACAGCTCATTGCACTAGGACAACTCTATGATCATAATATGGCTATAAAATTGATCAATAGTTCCCTTAACAAGGACTTCAATGATTTTGTTAGAAACTATAATATACATTGCACGGGGAAGACAGTAAATGATTTGCATGCAATGCTCATTGACTATGAAAAGGGCTTGAACGACAAGGCATCTACCGCTACGCCTTCTGTAGTAACCATACAAAAGGGTAGAGTGAGTAAGCTAAAACCGCAAGCGAATATGAAGAAAGGCAACGGCAAGGGTAATAAGGGCAAACAAGTTGCGACTTATTCAAAACCTAAGCAGAACTTTGTCAAGAAGAGTCAATCTCAAAAGGATGAGACTTGTCACCATTGCAAGGCAAGTGGTCACTAGAAGAGGAATTGCCCTCTTTACCTCGAAGAATTACGAGAACTAAAGAATAAGTCTGAGCAGAGCGCTGCAGCTTCAGGTACTTTATTAATGATTGAATTGTTTAATTTAACATAAAAATTAAATTTCTGGGTATATGATACAGGATGCGGTATTAACATTTGTAATACGGTGCAGGGATTTAATCTGGAAAGGAAGCTTTCCTATGGGGAACAATTTCTTCAAGTGTGCAATGGCGCACAAGCAGCGGTTGAAGCTATAGGAACTTTTAATCTAGTTTTACCTTAGGGTTTAGTACAGATATTAAACGATTGTCATTATGCACCTACAATTGTTAGGGGTGTTATTTCCTTTTCTTGTTTGTTAAATAATGGATTTGTTCACACGATTTATAATAACGGAATTTTTGTTTGGAAAAATGATATTTTTTATTTTAATTCAATTTCTGTGAATGGTGTATTTGAAATAGACATGCATGATAATGAATCCAAGAACAATAAACCTCTATTTAGCATGAGTAAGAAGAGAAAGTTTAACAAGAACAATTCTTATCTTTGGCATCGTAGACTTGCCCATATTGGAAAGACTCGTATACAAAAGCTTCAACGTGAAGGTATTTTGGAAAATATCAATGATGAATCATTTGATAAGTGTGAGTCTTGTATCTCTGGAAAGATTACCAAAAAACCTTTTAATAGCAATATTGAAAGAGCTACTGATCTACTTGGACTTATACATACTGATGTGTGTGGACCACTTAGACATACGTCAAGGAAAGGTGCTAGCTACTTCTTAACATTTACGGATGATTATAGCCGTTGTGGTTATGTTTATTTACTTAAGCATAAACATGAGGTATTTGAAACATTCAAATTGTTTAAAGCAGAAGTAGAAATGAAATTAGGGAAGAAGATTAAAGATCTTCGTTCTAATAGAGGTGGTGAATATTTAAGTCAAGAGTTTATAGATTACATAGGTGAGAATGGAATTGTTCAGCATCTTACTTCTCCCTATACACCACAACAAAATGGTATATCCGAAAGGAGAAATCCTACATTATTGGATATGGTATGATCTATGTTTAATCTTACAACTTTACCTTTATCATTTTGGGATTATGCTTTAAAATCTACTGTTCGCATTTTAAATATGGTTCCCACAAAGAAGGTCGATAAGACACCATATGAACTATGGCATGGCAAGAAGCCATACTTATCTTATTTAAAGGTATGAGGTTGCGAGGCGTATGTGAAACGTGACTCGGGTGAAAGCCTCCAACAACGATCTGTAAAATGTATCTTTGTAGGATACCTTAAGGAAACTATGGGTTACTACTTTTATTATCCACCTGAGAACAACGTGATTGTTGCTAGGTATGGAGACTTCCTTGAATATGATCTTGTAAATCAAGAATTCAGTGGGAGAATTATGATCTAGAAGAGAGTAATATAGATACATTACCTTCTGAAAACACTAGCGATGTAATTCCTGTAGAACCAGAAAGTCTGGCGGTTCCACCGGAATTAGTTCCTCTGCGTAGATCCGCAAGGATTAAATACAAAAATAGCAATATATGTCTTAACATAGAGGATGATGATGAGTTAGGGGATTTTGGTGAACCCGCTAATTATAAATCCGCCATACTTGATCCTGAGAAGGATAAGTGGATGGTTGCTATGGATGAGGAAATGAAATCCACGAAAGTAAATGATGTGTGGATTCTTGTAGAACCACCACCGAATGCTAATGTAGTGAGACATAAGGGGATATATAAGAAGAAAACCGACATGGACGGAAAAGTACAATCCTATAAATCTCGTTTAGTAGCTAAAGGTTTTACTCAAACTTTTGGCGTAGACTACGAGGAGACATTTTCTCTTGTAGAAGACTTAAGAGCTATTAGGATTCTCATAGCTATAGCAACATAATATGACTATGAGATATTGAAAATTGATGTTAAAATTGCCTTCTTGAATGGTCGCTTAGATGAAGACATCTATATGCAGCAACCAGAAGGGTATGTTGATCCTAAAAATCCAGGATATGTGTGCAAACTTCAAAGGTCCATTTATGGTTTGAAGCAAGCATCACGTCAATGGAATAAAAGATTTGACGAAGAAATCAAAAAGTTTGGATTTATTAAGAATCATGATGAGCCATGTGTATACCTCAAAGCTAGTGGGAGTGATGTAGTATTCCTATTCCTATATGTTGATGACATATTAATCATGGAAAGTAACATTCCAAGACTTAAAGCAGTTAAGAATTATCTTGGTAAATGTTTTTCTATGAAGGATTTAGGAGAAGCTGCATACATTCTAGGAATTAAGATCTATCGGCATATGAAAAGACGGTTAATTGGTTTATCTCAAGATGCTTATATAGGTAAGATTTTGAAGAAGTATAATATGCATAATTCCGAGAAAGGTTTTGAACCTATGGAAGTTAAGCATAATCTGAGTCATGAGATGGATGCATCAACTCCTGAAGAGGAGACATACATGCAGAAGGTGCCTTATGCTTCAACTGTAGGATCTATAATGTATGTTGTTAGATGCACAAGGCCGGATGTGGCATTTGCTCAGAACTTGGTCAGTAGATGCTATTAAACATATTCTAAAGTATTTGAGGAGTACGAAAGATATGTTTTTAGTATATGGAGGTAAACCAGACAGAAAACTGAAAGTGATAGGTTTCTGTGATGCGTCCTGGCAATGTGACTAAGACGATATGAAGTCTCAGACGGGTTACGTTTTTGTTATCAATGGAGGAGCAGTTGACTAGAAGAGCAAGAAACAGACAATGATTGCAATGCATGCTACTTAGTCTGAGTACATGGGTGTTTCAGAAGCTGCAATAGAAGCTGTTTGGATTAGGAAGTTTATTGAAGATCTTGGAGTGATGCCTTCAATTAAAGAACCTATAGATATGTATTGTGACAATTCTGCCGCAATAATATTCGCCAATGACCCTGGAGTCATGAAAGGCGCCATACACTTTATGCGTAGACATCACTACGTCCGAGAAAAAGTTGAAGCTCGTGAAATCAAATTATTAAAAGTTCACCCAGATGATAACGTAGTCGATCCTTTAACTAAGGTTTTGCCTAGACCAAAGGTAGTTAAGCATGCCAAGGCGATTGGGCTGCAACTAGCTAGCGAACTCGTGCAATAAATCTGTGATTATTATTTGGATAAAGGATGTTATGACATTATTATATAATAAAATAAAGATTGGGTTTCGTTTATTTCTATTATTTAATAAGTGTATCCTATTTTACATGTTTTAAACCATGAATAAAAGTTATGCTAAATGTCCGTTGTCGATTAATAATATGGGAATATTATTAAATTAAGACAAATCAAAATAGTGATAAACTATACTTGAAAGTATATTGCTCGATTTTGGATGATATTCGATGAATCGAATATTGGACATATCCCATCTATATGTTTTTACTTTATGGATCTTTTTCATCACGTAAAACATAAATAGTTATCCTTAGACTTGATATACTAGGAAACTGTTATGAATCTAGTGCATCTCTGTGGAATAATCCAACGCTAAACGTAACTGGTAGCTATAAGAATTATTTTCGGAAGTGTTTCAAAATTCATAATTTTTGCTCGTAGTCAATATGGGACTTATTTCCTCCGTTTTGGAGTATAATACAATTGGGCCCCTCGTGGGATTAGTAAGATGTTTGTGTGGCAACACCCAAATTTGTATTGGTAATCTTACTGAATCTGTGCCCGAGAAACAGAATGGTTAATGAAAGGAATGAGTGAGATCCATATCCTTATTAACGTTGTATTAAAAATAAAAGGATAATAATAACGACGCAGAATCGTTAAAAGGTTTTGTCTAGGAGACATTACTCAAGTTGTACTAGTGACATTGCTAAGTGTAACTAGACGCTAGTCAATGTAATCACGATATTAAAAATATGTCCAAGTGGGAGTTGTAAGTTTATGGACTTATATTTAATAGTTGTGTGATAGGATCGAACTCGAGATTACGGGATTGCACACAATACGTAGAGTTAATTTAATTAATAAATATATTTATTGTATTTATTAATTTATTTAATAAATATATATTTATGTATTTATTAATTTAAACCGAGACATAACTTTAATGATCGTTAAATAATTAATATTTAAGTATTTACGAATGTTAAAAAAATATATAGTAAGTAAACACAAAAGAAAGAAGTTTGGAAGGTTCTAGAGCACCCCATGGGGGTGTTCTAACCGTCGGTTATGGGGAGAAAAAGGAAGGGGAAAACTTCCTTTTATTTGTTTTAGGATACATGCTTAGGCCTATATAAACAATCCTTCTCCTCATAATTCAACACATCACAAAATCTCTTACCCTCTCTCTCTCTTGGTTCGACCATAGAAGAAAACCCACAAAGGGTTTCGGTTGGTTTTCTTGGTTGATCGATTTACTTGTAATCTAGTCCTAGCCCCTCTCTAGGGCTGTTGGGTAGAGTATTTGCTAGTGTTGTAGCTCGGTTTTCACGTTCTAGAATCACGGTTAACTCGTTGTATTACGTGTGTACAAGATCGTAATATAGTCTTACTTTAGACTATATCTTGGTATATTACGGTATAAACCCGAATTGATGATTCGTTCTTCGTCTTGTTTAATTGCTTTAGCGTAGAGGTATGTAACCCTAATTCGATTAATTATAATTGTGTTATTATTATGATCTTGTTAAATCGCTTCCGCTATATGTGCTTTGATCTCGTTTAGGGTTTTATATAATTGTTATGATATTAATAAACCTTCACCTTTAATGTATAACCCTAGTATATTTAATCGTCTGTTGAACCTTTATCGTATAACCCTAGCATATCGACTCGTCTGTTGAACCTTTAACGTATAACCCTAGCATATCCATTCGTCTGTTGAACCTTTAACGTAAAAGGTATAATGTAAAAATATATAATTAACTTTTATTAATTTTATCACAATTGACAAATACGTATAACTGTAACTAAATTGAATTTAAACTAATTATACATGAAAGACAATAGTGTATTTGTCAATTGTTATTATTACAAACTAAGTATAACGTATATTTTAATACTAATTACAATAATTTATTTTGATTTTTATTATTAATTTTTATTATTAACTTTTATTATTAATTATTACTATTAAATTTTATTATTAATTTTATTACATAAAAGGTATAATGTAAATTTATACGAAAAACACTTAGGGACGACTTATTCGTCCCTAAATATTAATCCAAAGTCGTCCCTAAATGTTCCCAAAAAACCCTCCAAATCATCCAAAAATCTAGGGACGACTTAGTCTTCCCTAAGTTTCACAGTCCGGTCGTCCCTAAACTTTAATATATGAAAAAAAATTACAATTCGCCTAGGGACGACTATGTCGTCCCTAAATTTCGAAGAAAGTGTCGTCCCTAAATGAAAGATAAACATCTCCGTCCCTTATCTTCTTTCTCATCTTACTGTTATTAAACAAAAAAAACGCACTCCGTCCGTCCCATCACAACCACATTGCACGAATTCGTCCGACCCATCACCACCACTCCGTACAATCGCAACCACTCCGTCCCACCACCACCACACTCGCACACGAGCACGAACCATCACCACCAGTCCGTCCCACCCATCACCACCAGTCCGTTCGACCTATCACCACCACCACTAATCCGACCCACCAATCTATACAAAGGTAATTGATTTTTCTATTTTTAATGATGATTTGTTTAATTTTGTTATAATGATAATGATAATTTGTTTAATTTTGGTATAATGATGATGATAATGATAATGTTTTGGGTCGGCAGCAATACCACCACCACCATCGACGGCAGCAATACCACCACCAGATATGCAGGTTGTTTTGGATTATTTTTTCAGTTTATATGTTTTCAGCTTATATGTTGTTTAATTTTGTTTTTTTTCTATTTAATTCGTCACTACCGTTGCGGCAGTCGGCATCAACATCACCACCACATCAGCAGCAGCAGTAGCCACCACCACCACCGTGGCAGCAGCAGCAGCAGTAGCCACCACCACCGCCGCGGCAGCAGGAGCTGCAGTAGCCACCACCAGAGGTAGGTGTTTGTTTTTTCTTATATCGGGATTTTGGCTTAATATGAAATAAGCACAAGTTTAATTTTTTTATATGTTTGTCGTAGCGGCGACCCGAGTCATAGTCGTAGGGAACCGAGTCACAGCCAAGAAGCGAGATCCGAGTCACAATCTTATAAAAACTAATGTTTTCTTTTGAAATTGTTTTGGTGTTTGTTTAAAATTAGATAAAATTTCGGAAACAAACTAATTTATGTTGTTTTTCTTTTATGTTTGTGTTTGGTTAGCACCGGGACAATCAGGACAACCTCCCCATGCGGATATCTTTTCCTATCTTTTTGTCTTTGTTTATTTCAGCCGTGACCCACGTGTTCAATTAAAATTATGCATATGTTTATTATATTATATATATGATATATGATTGTTAGTCTTTTGTAGTAAATAATTTTAAGAATTGTTTAGGATTTTATCGATTAATTTCAGAAAATTCCCGTCCGAAGTTAATTAACCTATAGAAAACCCGTCCAAAATTAACTTATTAGGAAATAATTCTGGAAAATCCCATGTTTGGGACTGCTTCTTGATGTTTGTCTCATTTAGGAGATGAATGCGTATAACTGGTTTATTATTTGAGATGGTTTCGACAGTGTTTCTCCTTTACTCCTACGAATATGTCTTTAAACACATATTTGGGCAGTAGAGGGGAAATGCTGCCAAAATTTTGTCAAATAAATGGTTATAGGCATTCATATATGGAAAGAAACATTCAAAAGGTGGGTTAGGATTGCCTTCTATAGTTGCACTAGGAAGAAACAAAAGAGTTCATATTCATTTGGTTATTATGACATTTTACGTATAAAAAAATCATTTATCCGAGTATATTTATTTGCAACGCAGTTATGACAATTGATAAGAGTTGGACCACTGTATCCAATCGTAATTCCAATCAATTTTTAGATGGTCTTTTTGCATTCATCCAGGATTGTGACAAAGTTTTGCACCCCATCTCACAAAAGCTCCGTTGCCCATGTAGTCGTTGTTGTAACAGTGAAATTTTGGTTACCCTCACACAACTTGAGGCAACTATCCGAATACGGGTTTGACAAACATTACACCACTTGGATATATCACGGTGAACCAATTCTTCTGTTACCTCCACTATTACCACATTCACCTGATCGCATTCACATGGATGCGTTCTTCAAAGATGTTTTTGCAAATAATATTCCAAATTCACCATCTCAAACTCCACCATCTCAAATTCCACCAACTCAAACAATTGGTCCTCAACCAACCCAAACATCGGGTCCTAGTAACGAGTTTGAAGAGTTACTTGCTAGGTCTACCCAAATGTTATACCCGAGTTGTGATATGAGCACATTGGAATTTACATCAGATATTTCGCACATCAAGGTTTTACACAAAATAACTGATGTCGGGTTTGACAAGATTCTAGCTCTTCTCCAAAAGGCATGTTCCCCTAGAAAAGGATACAATTTCCCGTCTTCATACTATGAAATAAAAAGACATAAAAAAAGATCGATTTAGGATATGAATCGATCCATGCTTGTATAAATGATTGTTTTTTATATTGGGGATCAGTAGAAAACAAGGTGAGGCATGATTGTCCAGTCTGTAATGCGAGTAGATGGAAAAACCCAAACAATAAAAAGGGGACGAAATTAGTTTCCAACAAGGTGGTGCGTTACTTTCCGATAACACCTAGACTACAACGTATGTTCAACACAAAATACATTGCAAAGTGGATGACTTGGCATGCGACCGGACAGTCTAAGGAAGACGGTAAAATGAATCACCCGTGTGACGCTAAAGCATGGAAATATTTTGACATGATGAAACGAGAGTTCTCTAGTGACCCTAGAAACGTTCGATTAGGGTTGGCTATTGATGGTTTTAATCCTTTTGGCATGATGAGCCAAACTTATAGCATGCGGCCGGTTATATTTACAACGTACAACACACCACCGTGGATGTGTTTGAAAGAAACTTCTTTAATGTTTACGATGTTAATTCCCGGTCCTAAATCATCTACAAAGGAAATTGACGTTTTCTTAGAGCCTCTGATTAAAGAAACCAAAGATTTATGGGAGGGGGTCTGGACGAAAGACGCTGCTACGGGTACTCATTTCAAAATGAAAGCGGCGGTTTTATGGACCATCAATGACTTTCCATCTCGAAGTAGTTTGTCTGGGTGGACTAGGAAAGGCACACATGCCCTACTTTTAATGTGGACACTCCATCGATGCGTATCAAGAACAAAATCGTTTATGTTCGTTACAGAAGATGGTTACGTACAAATCATCTAGAAAGGAGAAAATCTAAGCAATTATATGGTTCTCCCGAACATAAGTCTAAACCTAGATAGTTTTCAGAACTTGATATCCAATTGCAGATTAGTAAAGTCTTTAAACGTAAACCGGGGAAACATCCAACAATTGCTAAAGAGAATCGCCCTCATAATCGAGCTGTTGAATTGTACTTGAGTAAGCGTTCTATCTTTTGGGATCTTGAGTATTGACCCTTTCTTCTACTAAAACACTATTATGATGTCATGAACATCGAAAAGAATTTCCTTGAGGCTTTACTGAATACCCTGTTACAGAACGACAAATCCAAAGACACGCCAAACGCAAGGCTAGATATGCAAAAAATGGGAGTTCGAAAGGAGTTGTGGTTAGTTAAAAAAGATAACGAGAAGTTTGATAAGCCTCATCCAAAGTTCTCTTTCACTCCAGAAAAAATAAAACTTTTTTGTAAATTCATCAAAGGAGTCAGACTACCTGATGGCTTTGGATCCAATTCAAGAAAAAAGTGACCGCTGATGATGACAATATAACGGGCCTGAAATCTCATGACTGTCATATAATGATGCATCGGTTACTTCCTTATGGATTGCAACAATACTTGCCCAAAGACGTTGCAAAACCTATAATCGAGATTTGCTTATTCTTTAAGCAGCTTTGTGCTCGAACTTTGATTGTTCAGGACATGAAAGAAGCTAAAAAAAAATTGATCATTATGATGGTTAATTTGGAGCAAATCTTTCCTCCTGCTTTTTTCGACATAATGACTCATTTTGTTATACATCTACACGATGAGGCTATTCTAGGTTCCGTTACTCGCGGCAGGTGGATGTATCGATTTGAAAGATACATGAAAAGGCTAAAGAATTATATACGAAATAAATCAAAGCCTGAAGGTTCTATTGTTGAGGGTTATGTTGCAGAAGAGTCATTAACTATTTGTTCGCCTTACCTTAAGGATGTCGAGATGAGATTTATCCGTCTTGGAAGAAATGAAGATGATTTTCCTGGACAACAAGATAAATTCGAGGTGTTCCAGACCGTATGCACACCGATGGGTAGAATCAAACCAACGCGTATGACTAATGATGACATGCATGTAGTTACGTGGTTTGTACTTAACAACAGTCCTGAAGTCGAAGCAAACATCTCGGCTTACAGCGAGTATGTTTCTTCCTTTTTGTATTTTATAATTTTGAAAAATCTTCTTTCTCGATGACTTCTTCTAATATCATGAACCTTTGTAGAGAATTACGAGATAATATGGAAATGAGTTTTATTGCGTGGTTTAATAACAAGGTAAATACATTAGATATATTACCTTGGAGTTATTCCTCATCTAGACCTTTTTGTATCTCTTTTTTGTAGACTCGTGAAAAAAAGTGAGTGGGGGCTGTAGTGCCGAGTTATTCTCTTTGGCATGTGGACCTACTAGTTCATGTACATACCCCGCTTGCATAGTGAACAGCGTGAAGTTTGTGGTACGTGAACGAGATATACTTCGTACCACTCAATGCAGAGGAGTTTCAACACCTGGGGTTGATGGTGAGATGTATTATGATCAACTCGAAGAAATTCTGGAGCTCACTTATATCGGAAACCGCAAGGTTTTGTTGTTTCGATGTAAATGGTTTGACCCAATTAACCCTAACAATTAACACAACAGACGTTCTTACATTAAGCAAGGCATACATCATATTTTGACTAATAGGCTATTTCACAAAAATAAACCATACATTTTCCAGACACAAGAAACACAAGTATTCTACCTTGAAGACCTTCCTAGACGATCGCTTCATTGGAATGTCGTCGAACAGGTTTATCATTGAGATGTGGCAGAGTCCAATCAAGATGTTATACATGGTAGCATTTCATCAGATGTTACACTGTCTGTTGGTTTGCCTAATTTGGATCTTACGGATTTTAGTGTAAATACTCAATCGACAAAAGTGGACGCCCCACCGATTGATGATGATATTATTAATAATGAAGATGAGGTCGTTGCACACATCATTGATGATGATGATGATGATGATGATGATGATGATGATGATGATGATTTAGTGTCGGATGATGATGAAGTGAACTCGAGTAATGTTGTTGAAGAAGTTTTATCTAGCGATGATTCTGAAGATGACAATTGATCTTAAGTTGTATTTTAAATGAAACAATTGTTATATGCTATAATGCATAATTTTTTATTTGTAAATGATTGTTATATGCTTAAGTTGTAGTTTGAATGAAACAATTGTTAAACGCTGAAATGATGATGAGTTGTTTTTATTTGTTTAAATGTGTAATTTTGTATTTTAATGAAAATGTTTTTATATGTTAAAATGTGTATATTG
Organism: Glebionis coronaria; assembly: GCA_025667525.1. Taxonomy (NCBI): domain Eukaryota; kingdom Viridiplantae; phylum Streptophyta; class Magnoliopsida; order Asterales; family Asteraceae; genus Glebionis; species Glebionis coronaria. The sequence continues at coordinate 113,286 of JANFOE010002527.1, read as the reverse complement.
ATATGAATTTGTGTATTAGTATTAATTGGTTAACTAAATTATGTGTAATTTTGTATTTTAATGAAAATGTTTTTATATAATAAAATGTGTATATTGGTAAAATGTGTATATTGATATGAACTTGTTATTTTACAGATGGCGTGTGTAGCTCCTAGATCACACGGTGGGGATGCCGGTGGTGATCCACCCAGACGGCCCACACGTCCTATGCCGACCCAGTGTCAACGTAAGAAATCGTTATATTTTTTATAACACTGATATTTATAATTTATGTCACTTGAATTTTCACGACAAAATAACATATCTTTTGTAGGTTCAAGTCAACGTTTTGATACCTCAAGTACAAGATTAAGGAATGCGTATAGAGAAAATAAGGAAAGACCTTTGTCAATTGGCTTTGATTTTCAGGATATGAAAACCTTTCATCCTATGGGCGATAATGCATCCCTGTTGAGTCATCTTATTGGGGAATTAGTCCGGACACTTCCCCTTGCTTGCGAATGGGACAAAATTCCAGACTTTGATAAAGCGCATATTTTACCTACACTTGAGGTCATAATTGTTTATTTTACTTATATTGTTATTGTTGTCGACATTTAGATATGTGTTTTATGTTTAATTTGTTTGTTTATTTAGGTTCATATGTTTTTATGTGGACATATTTCGACCTCGCGCCATGGTACAATAATCAGACTCCGGTAGTGTATGGGAGTATTGTGTATCCGGTGGCGGAACGGGTTAAGCTTGTGTTAGAACTCCAACTGAGGTTGTTGTATAGAAAACAGAAGATATATTATTCAGTTTATGAGACGCCCGCACAGGCAAGAAGCCATCTTCCGCCGCATAAAATGTGGGACCAAAGAACCCAAGATGACTGGGATGACTTGGTTGAGTGGTGGTCACATTCAGATAGGGTGACGAGAACTGAGATTAATACTGCTAATCGTTCCAAAAACACGGTACCGACCACTCAAGGGAAAAAATCATTCGCCCAAGGAAGGAATCAATACGTAAGACTCTTTATAATTTTTTTTATTTTAATTTATTGGATATTTTACAGAAAGTCAAGGAATGGCGCTACGAGGACCTGGTTGAAACGTGGAGGAAGGGGCACTCACATAATGGCACGCTTAAAGAAAAAACAAACGAGGAAAGATATGTAAGTAATATGTAACTAATTTTATTTGTTTTAAACCGATTTTTCTTTCACAGCTAAAGATGAAAGCCCTGCAAGACCAAATTAGATCCAAGTTCATACCGTACATAACCGATGAAGAAATAATGGCTCAAATCATGCCCAGTAAAAATAAACAAAATGTGTCGGGAATGGGCAGGAAGTTATCGGGTGGTGGCCCAACTACTCGCAGGTTATATACCCTCAATAAAACAAAATATAAACCAATTGTTCATATTTATGTCTTGTTGTATATAATAAAAAATTGTTGTTGTAACTTATGGCAGGCGCGGTCCTCCAGCTAGACCTGACAATGTGACTCGGGATGAAATGAATCAAACCACAGAACAACATGCGCAAGAGATGGAGATGATGAGGAAACAAACTCAGGAGGCGCAACAATGGGCTTACTTGGCAGGGTTAAAGGCAGACGTGACACAACAATGGTGTCAGACGTCGTACCAAAATATGAGACAATATCAAAGTGCACTAATAACTGAATTTTAATAAGAAAAAATTTTTCTTGGTGTCTAATTGAATTGATCTCGGATTAAAAGTGTGGCTCGATTGTTTTTGGTGGATAAAAGAAAATTAGGTTATCTATATCTATTTAAAAACTAAATGCGAAAAACATTAAAAATAAACTAAAAAACAGATGACAAATAATAAAGAAAATAAACAAATTAAAACTTCATAAAAAGTAAAAATTAAAAATAAAAACTAAACAAAATAATTCGGAATAAAACTTAACAAATATGGCGGGAAAATAAAAATCTTGAAAATAATTCGGAATAACAAAAACTAAAAACAATTCGGGATATGAAAATGTTACACAATTAGGAATAATAAAAAAAGTTTTTTATTCGGAATAAATTAATCTTAACACAACTCGGAATTCGTAGTTCCGAATTACAATTCGAAAAAAAGAAAATTTTAGATGTAATTCGGAATATGATGCTTATAATAATTCGGAATAAAGAACCTTAATACAATTCGTAATCTAGAAATGGGAACTTAATTCAGAATATGACAAAAAGAGCTTAATTTCGGAATAATGAGTGTTAAACAATTCGGATTATGGAACTATGTATGTAATTCGGAATATAAAACTTTAATATAATTCAGAATACGTGATTGTAATACAATTCGGAATCTAAGCTAGCTAGACAATTCGGAATACATGCTTTTGCACAAGTTGGAATATGAAAATGCAAACACTATTCGGAATATGGAAATTAAGAATGTAATTCGGAATAAGCTTAAAATAAGTCAGAATTAGGGTTTTGACACAGTTCGTAATAAAAATTAAAGAAAATAGTTCAGAAAAAAAGGGTTTTGAAGAATTCGGGAAAAGAGAAAAATTAAGCTAAAATTAATTAAGCAAATAAGTAAAAATTAAGCTAACTAATTTCTAAAATAAGCCAAACAAGACACAAAATAAAACTCTAAAAAGCACCAAATAAGCGAAATAAATAAAATCTATTTTAAAAACGTTAAGCTACCAAATCCACTCAAATAAAAGTAAGACAAACATAAAATAAGCAATAAGCACAATAAGCTATAAAAATCAACCGCATAAAAATAATAAAAACAAGAAATAAGCAAATCAATCAAATAAGCAATAAGATCAAATAAGCTAACATGATTATTAACCAAATCAACTCAATTAAAACAAGAAAGGAGGAATGAGATTAATTGAAAAACTTGAAATTAAAGATTAAGATTAAAGGTTAAACAATTGAAAGATTAAAGATAGATGAAAAGCTTAAAGAAAAATGAGAAAAATAAAGTTTACACCTACTCGTAATTACCTTAATGAAAAACTAAAACTAACTAACTATTACAAATGATGATAATGAGAATATTTTATAGTGGAGGAGTGATAGGTATGGTGCTTCCTTCTTTCTTTTTGTCTTCTCGTCGTTTTAATTAATTCGTCATTCTTGACTTTGTCTCTGGATTTGTCGATAAATAAAATGAACTCGTCTTCTAATTTCTTCTTTTATTAGATTTGGTTCTTCAACTTTGTTAAACTTTCGTCTTTGGTCTTTTGCTTCGATAAATCTTCAGAATAGGCCTTTGACTTTCGTTCTTTTTGCACTTTTGATCTTTTGACTTTGTCTTTCGTCTTTTTCTTCGATAAAAGCCCGTGAAAACCCGTGTTTTCTTCCTTTTTCATCTTTTGGTCCTAAAACACAACAAAAATACAAACCACGCGTAATTCCGACTTTTACGACATTAAAGACACGTTTTGGTCTCATTTTTATTAGTTTTAAGTGGAAAAAAGATAAGTGTTTTCACACTTATTATGCATTGGGTGAGTTTTTCAAGAACTTTAACTCATCAAATACTACTCAACCAATTAACCCTCGTAGTTTTAACCTAGTACCCCCGCCACTACCCAGTTTTATGCACCCCCTAGCTCCTGATTGGGCTCACCTAGTCCAACCCCCCCTTTCCCTTTAATCAACCATTGCAACCTCCTTCCACCGACCCATTCCGACCACCTTTTCCCGGCCATCTCCAACCACTCCAACCTCTCTATACCTATGAATCCCTTTACTAACAGTACCTTTAACCATTGTTATCGTCCCGTCTTAAACTCAACTCATGATATAGGCTCTACTTTACTTTCCCAACCAGGAGATTCTCGCGTAATCATTAATCCTCATATGGACGATTACCGGTATGTTGACGAGTTGGGTCGAGATAGGGATCTCCAAAACAGTGGCGACGACTTATCAGGGGATGACGAGGGGGATGACGAGCAGCAAGATGACCCTAATGACTTTTTGGCTGACGAGGTTGAGGACGACGAGTAGAGGTTATAGTAGTATTTTTTCTTGTTATGCATGTGTAATAAATTTTAAGACTTGTAGCGTGTGAAACATTTTTTTAGGATGTATAAGTGTATTTGATGAATATTGTATCCTAACGTTGGATAATTTATCTTAATATGGTATTGTAACGTTTATTGATTTGTTATTATTCTGTATTGTGGATTTGCTGAATTCTGTCATTTTGAATTGTAGATTTTTTCCAGAAAACGATCTGGAAAAAATCCGGAAACTGAAAAATGCCCAGTTTTTTACCCCCAGGTACATCTAGGGACGACTTAGTCGTCCCTAAAGTAACAAACAACACCTAGATTTTACAATTTAGGGACGACCAAGTCGTACCTAATCAAAAAAACGTCGAGAATATTAATCTTAGGGACGACCAAGTCGTCCCTAAGTTTTGACATTGCTGACCTGTGCATTAAGTTAGGGACGACCCACCTTTTACACTTAGGGATGACTAAGTCATCCCTATGTTTTTTTTACTTCTTTTCTTTTTTTGAATTTTTTTATCAATTATAAAAAAAGTATTTTTATTAATTATTAAAAAAGTTTATTTTTAATGAAAACTCAGGGACGACTTAGTCGTCCCTAAACATCAAAATGAGGTCGTCCCTAAGTTTGTCAAACTTTTCCACCAAAAAGAAGTGGGCCCCATATAGTCGTCCCTAAACTCTAAAGAGAGGGTCGACCCTAGAAATTTTGGGTCGAATTTTTGGGCACGGAAAATTTGGGCCGGATTGGTCGTCCCTGAGCGTCTAGGGACGAATAACCTTTCACTTAGGGATGAAAAATTCGTCCCTAAGACGTACTATTGTTGTAGTGGCACCTCCCCTTTCTAAAAAAAACTTTGCACCTCCCCTAGGACAACGCCAAGGACACTCTAGTCGGAAAAGAGCAAAGGAATCCTATGTGTGATAAGAAAGTTTCTCTTGATGCCCAAACTATAAATACATGGGAATTGTAATCGAACAGGAGTACTCACACACCAAGTTTCTTCCCATATCCGATTTAACTCACCATTAATAAATTTTATCTACCCGATTAATAAGTTCTTATTTTAAAATCGCAAAGTACGTCAAAATATTTGTTTAATACACACAATAACATTACGCGAGACCATATGAAACTAGTGTCAACATGAATCATTCAAGTTTTTATTCTTTAATAATTTATTTTCTTCTTAAATTACTTTTCATTTGTTTGTTTAATATCATATTGTCGAGATGTCACTACACGACTCGACCCACTAACTAGTACCATGTCGTTTTAAAGGAATATGAAAACTTTTGGGGTGATTAAATAATATTAAGAACCATAATTCGATTAGGAACTAATGGTAAAAAGGATTTCACATATTTGTCATTTGGTCAATTGTAATTTGAGTTTTTTATTTTAAATAGTTAAACCGTTGAAGGAACGCACAAAGCTATTGTTTTATAAAATATTACTTTATTGATTTTTTTTCATTTACGTATTTTTCTATTAATGAAACTTTGCAAACATGTCTGACATACACTAATAAAGTCATGTGATAACTTAAAATGTAAAGTACTTGTTAACTATTTACCCAACCACGTATAAAAATTTCGCAAAATGCCCTTTTCTCAAGGGGTGTTTGTGTAAAATGTCCCTTGATTCTAATTTTTTTGTAAACAACCCGAGATATTCGAGGCAACCGAGAAAACTTGGCTGCATAATTTGACATGTGTCCCGAGGCAACCAAGACAACCGAAGCAACCCGCGTCAAACCGAGACAACCTGTACTTGTGTTGGACACGTGTCAACATACGGTGCAAGGTTGCCTCGGGGTATTTACAGAAAAATTAAAATCAAGGGGCATCTGTCACAAACTCTTTTGTAGAGGGGGCATTTGTGGAAATATAAATAATATACACCTTTCTGTTTGATTTCAGACCTACAAGTACGACATAATCTCTTAAAAGGGCGGTGTACTTTGTTCTTTTTATTTTTACAATTCACGACAACCGGTGTACCTATGAAAAAAGTAGATCGTACTTTGGATTTTTCCAATTCCAGTTCTAAACGTTTTATGGTTTTTGAGTTGAGAAATGATACATCCATCAAAAGTTTACACAAAATTATCCACACATACATGTGTCATGTAATTATGGTGGGTGAAAAGGATGAAAGAGAAAACTAAATGCATTATAATTAGTCAAACACATTTGCCATGTCATTGTGTGAATAATTTTCTGTAAACTTTTGGTGGATGTAGTATTTCTTTTTTGAGTTTATCAATCCACGTTAACTAATTTTTCAAGTCAAATTCAATATGTGTGCCTTTAGCAAACACCAAGTGCACAAATATCATTACAGAAAACATATCTAACATATTTTTATGTATATTTTCTCATTTTATCATAACGTGGCTTTGGTAACTCATAATCGTGATCTCGTATTCAAATACTATGTAATAGAATATAATGAGTATAGCAAAACAACATGTATCCATACTTACCCGTTTTTTATTTTAGCTCCATTTATGTGATTACCATTTCTTTTATCATAATCAAGCAGTAATAAGCAAGTTATAAGCAAACCAGCCAGATACTATTAGTAATTAAATCAAACATAAAACTAAAAGATGAAAAAAAATATTTTGGTTTTTATATGAAAGCGAATTTAGTTTTTGCTTTGGTAAGAACTAGCTTGTTAATGAATTGATTAAAAATGCAATCTATTATGTAAAGCATTAAAGCTCTTTAAGTTTCAAGTAGAAAAACTACTTTAGAGCAATTACCTATGTTTTTTTCTGGAGCTTAGGCTCGTGGGAGTGGGCTTAAACCCACGAGCTGCTTGGCCAAAGTCACGCGCAACCCCCCCCCCCCCCCATTCAACCCGCGCGCGAGTTGTTTACTGGCAAGAAAAAAAAACAGGGCAAACTCACCCAGGTGAGTTTATACCACTGGGCCCACCACTAAAAACTATCCGTTTTTTTTAAATAAAAAAAATTTACCCAAAATTTACTAATAAATACCTCATCATCTTCTTCATTTTTCACTCACAAATAATCAAACATCTCATCTTCATCTCCTCCAAATCACGTCTCAAGAAAACATACCCCGAACCTCCAACAAACGTCGAGGTAGGCCAAATACCCAAAATTCACCACCCACACCGCTAGGAACTTTCGACCTAGAAAACCCGTCACCCGGTATCACCATACGACCACCATCATTGTATCACCCACAACCTTACCAAAACACACCTTACCGTTGCCCAGACCCAAGTCAATACTCTACCCAATACCCTACCCAATACCCTACCCAATACCCTACCCAATACCCAAGTCAATACCATAACCAAAACCCAAGACAATACCAAAGCTATAGGGGTGGTTCCTCATCACAACCCGCCTATAAAATCAAGATTGCTACATCCCGCAGTATTCAGACTCGATTGAAAGTCAAGGGTTTGCTTCGTATCAACAAACCGGGTCTCCCAAGCTGGAAACCGTTCCCGAAACTCAACCAACGGTCCAAAAACCTAAACCAAAGAAGACACTATCTAGGGGACGTCAAAAGAAGAAGGCGGTCGAAGAACCTCCAAAACGACAACAACATTGGACAACAGCGAAATAAATTTTTTTGGCAAAAGGTTGGGTTTCCGTGTCTACTGACAACATTCATGGAAACGAAATGAGTACGCAGGGATTTTGGACAAAAATCCTTGAGTACTTTGAGAGCAAAACGGGAGAAACCGGGGTTCGTACTTATGATTCTTTGAATGGGAAGTGGAAGTCAATTCGACCTTGTATAGCTCGTTTTTGTGGTGTTTATGGTCAACTGATGCAGATGGGGCCTAGAAGTGGTGCATCGGATGCTGATATGATTAATGAGGCGTTGATGCATTATGAGGCTCATGTTGGAATGCCGTTCAAATTTCGTCATTGTTGGGAGGTTGTGAAAGACGTCGAGAAATGGAAGGAGCAAGAATTGCCTAACGAATTAGCTAGGACTTCCAAAGTAAGCAAGAGATACAAGTCATCTGGGTCTAGTTCGTTTAATACAAATTCTATGGATACAAGTAACAGTGTGGATGTTGATGCCACTGATAATGAAGAAGTGCAACTAATCCCACGTCCAATGGGAAGGGACGGAGCTAAGGCTAAGGCTAAAGGGAGCAGAGCTTCGGCGGAGTCGAGTACAAACGACGAGGCTTTGGCTGGGTTGATGTTGTATGGGTTGGGTGAACAACAAGAACGGGCCTTTGTTGTGCAGGGTGAAAAACAGGCCGCATATTTTGAGATGAAGAATAAAGAGATTCGAGTCCGGGAAAAAGAAGTGGAAATAGCCCGAAAAAAGCAGGAAAAGGAAGACATGGACTTTTATATGCAGCCGATAGATCATTTGACGGGACGTGATCTCGCATTCGCGGAGTGGCGCAAATCTCAAATCAAGGAGGCGTATAATATCCCGTATTAGTTTTTTTTAATGTTATTTTTTAATTTTCTATGTTTTTGTTTTTATTTTTATTTTCGTACTGTGTTTTAGTTTTCTATGTTTTTATTTTTAATTTTGTACTGTGTTTTAATTTTCTATGTACCCGTGTTTTAATAAAATGTATGAATAAATGTTTTAATTGTATAAATAAAAAATATTTAATGAAAAAATGAGGGTGATGTGGAGTGTGTTTGGGTGAGTTTAGGTGAGTGCCATTACCTCCTGTGGTGAGCTTGGGTGAGCTTGGTAAAAAGCTGACGTGGCGCTGAGGTGGAGGTGAGTGGGTTTCACCCCACTCCCACCGGTCTTAGGGAGTGAGTTTAGTCTTGGGTTCAAGTTTTGCAAGAAATAAAATTTATGATCTTCTTTTTTAGTACGAAGTCGTGAGTTTTATAAGTTTCTTTTCATGGGTCTCTTCTAGTGGTTTGGGTCCCGGAGCCTGTCCATTATAGATGGTAAAACTCGGGAGTCAGACTACCGACAAGATTGATGTATCGTTCTAAAAAAAATACTCTCAAGTAAGAATAAGATAGTTGCTAGATTTAGTTGACGTTAGTGATAGTATATTAGTTTACTGTTGCAATAATGAACATTTCAAACCACATACATCTTTTTTTATTTTATTAATTTTAAGGTCTTTCCTATTTTTTATCAACGAAGGGAAAGCTTTCTTTTACTCGCTAGGTTGATCTCATGACCATTTGACCTTTTTTGGACTCAACTATCTTTAATTAGCTAATTTACAAAATTTATGTTTGTGTTTGTTATGCTTGTGAACACATATTATACTTTTGAAATTTCGTTGCTAATGTGCAATGTATTATTTACTTGATTAATAAGTTTTTATTTTAAGATCAAAATGTATATCAAAATATTTGTTTAATATACACTATAATCACTCAAGTTTGATATTTTTAAATATTTTGTTTGGTTCTTAAATTCCTTTTCATTTATTTTGTTAATATGAAGACTTTTGGGTGATTAAATAATTTAGACAACATATAATTTGATAACGAAATAATGGTACAATACATTTCAGATATTTGTCATTTGACATGAATTGTAATTATTAGAATTTTCATGCATGAGCCTATTGTTTTGCAAAGGGTTAATATACAAAGAAGTTACTAAACTTTCCAAGAAATTTGTCATAAGGTAACGAACGTTCATTTTATGTTTCTAAGTTACTAATGTTCATATGACCGGTTGATTAAGTTACCCACTTATCAAAAACGTGATATTTATGTTACTTAACATGAAAAAACAAGAAATTTATATTACTTAACTTATCAAAAAACATGCATTCAGGTTACTCAAATTAACACTAAATTATATTTATGTATAGTTTAGTAACTTAGAAACACAAAATGAACGTTCGTTACCTTAGGACAAATTTCTTGGAAAGTTTAGTAACTTCTTTGTATATTAACCCTTTTGCTGAAAATAGTATTTTATTGAAATATTTTTTGCACCAACGTATTTTTCTATTACTGACATAGCTGATTAGCTTCTTGAGCGTGCTATCATTATCTGGAGCAAGTCCTCTTCGCATTATCAGCAACTTGCTGCAGCTTAGCTACTGAAGTCTTACACTTCTCTTCAAACTCTCTATTGTCTGACATGTAAAAAGATCGAGTAGGTGAAGTCAATCGGTAAAAGTCGATGTATTAAGAGATGTGATTCCTTCAAGTAGGAATAAGATAGTTGTTACTATATGAAAGCAAATTTGGTTTGGTCAAAACTTGTTTGTTAGGAAATTGATTAAAATTCCAAGCTATTTATTATGTAAAGATCTTTAAATTTCAGCGAATAAGATAGTTGTTACATTTAGTTGACATTTAAGAAAGCGAATTTACTTGGAAGACCCTAGTTGATGCCTATATATATGCATGGATTGTTTGAAGTAAAATGTACCACATCAACGTTTACTTTTAAAACATATATACATCTTCTAATTAAGAATTAGAATATAATGGTATATCTCTTTCCTTATCTTATTCTTAGTTTTTAGCTTTGTTATACTAGTATATCTTTAATCCGATCGAATATGTAATATGCCACAGGCTACCGTGAGAGTTGGATCATGGGGTGGCAGCGGTGGAACTGGACCGTGGACATTCCTAGTTCCTAATGGTGCCAGACTTCAACAAATCCAAGTCGTTACTAACGGTCGCTGCATATATCAAATCCAGTTCGTTTGTTACAATCAACAAAACAGACTAGTTAACTCTGATATATATGGAGGCGATCTCAATTTGACTGATGGTACAACTCATATTGTACGTGCACCGGCCTTATAACATCTCTCTATTTATTTGTATCTATATATACTACACATAAAATTTGTCTACTAATTTGTGGAGTAATTATTAATAATCAGGTGGAAATTCCAAACGGGCAACACTTATCTGAGATTAGCGGAACCTATGGATCATATCAAGATCTTAGTAACATCATAACATCTTTGTCTTTCAAAGTTGGGAGGAATGTAAGAGGTCCATTCGGGGGACAAACTGGAACTACATTCTCACTGCCCGTGAATAGAGGTCAGATTATAGGATTCTTCGGAAACTCCGGAGATTACCTAGACAGCTTGGGACTAGTTATTGCTCCCAAGTAATTTGGCTTAAACCAATAACGTTTGGATCAAAAATGTGTGATTTAATATTTTCCTTGTCATTTCCTTAATGTTGTGTGATATATATAACGTATTGAGTCGTGTTCTATGTTAGAGTCACGATTGGAATAAGCACTGTGTCGTGCAGCCTGTAACTATTTTCTTGTACCCGATCCGATCCTAAAGGTTTTATATGGATATGTCTATTCTTCATGTATAATGCTTTTCTTTACAACCTTCATTTAAATTACTTAACTTGGATAACTCACTAGTCATAACATTGAATAACTTAAAAGCTCATTACCTAAATACAAAGAACTCTATAAAACAGCTTGTTGTAATCCAGAACTTCATCTTTCACATGCGCCTGGTCTTCCATCTCTGGCGCCACGGACTACTTATAACATGCGGCATCTCTTACTGCGCCACGGACAAAGTTTGTAGGGTATGTTAAATTATGATTATAACTATCATAAGTATAATAAACTATAATAAATTATGAACATTTACGAAATTAAAAAAAAAAAAAAAACCCCTCCTCACATATCACTTTTTTACGGTTAAAAAACGGTTAAAAAAAGAAAAAAAAATCCAACTCATTTGTTCCCAATTGTTATCTTCGTCAAACTCTCTATAAATATCGCTTAAAAATGCCCCGTTGCGAAGCGCGGACATTAATCCTCGTTTTTATAAAAAGTGACACAAGTGAGTGAACCCTGTTGGAATTTATAAAAACCTTTATCATATTAACACATTAATAATCACGAGTACGCAGCGGAATATAGGATCACGTATAGACAAGTAATTAACAAAAACGATAAAGAAACACGTACCTTTTAGCGATTGATTAAACACCTTTATCGAACCACCAATATAAACGAAAACCGAAAGATCAAACAATGACCTCTCTAAGAATACGCACACAATACGTTATAGCAAACAATTAAGTATGCTAGTACCAATAGTGATAAAGCCAATTAATATTTGTTGAAACAAATATTCGCAATACCAACAACTTGGTATTTAATCAATCGCACTAAAACCCAAACGATGAACAATCGCTATTGTTATCTTACATGTGACGTTGAGAATCTTTTGTTTGCTTTTCTATATAACCTAATTTGATAATGACATTCATTATATATATACATGCTCAATGTCGGTTATACAAATTCAACTAGGAAAACCAAACATATATTAACAAAAGAAACTTCTTTTTATTGGTTTATATAATAGTTAACATTTAACTATTATTTGAAAAATCTCATTAACTAACTAATTAATTAACGTTCGTTATAGCTTATCACTAATTAATATATTACGCCTAATATATTAACGTACAATTGTTTTACGTATTAACGCGTGTGTCTCCTTAGGCTCGGGACGACTTCCGGACATATATTATTTACGTGTACATATTCCTTCAGCTCCCACTTGGACATGTACAATAATATAATATAATAACATTGGTTAGCGTCTAGCAACACGCCAATGCTCCCAGAAACTCTCGAGTGTAGTTTTCCATAAAGTACATTTAAATGACTTAAACATTTACAATCCCTTTGTTTCTCAAATGCCATGTTAACAATGGATATGGATCAAAGTCATTCCATTTTAACTATTCTGTTTCTCGCATTACATAATTAATATAGATTACCAATCTAATCGAGACAAATCTAGATTACCATTGGGTATGGCCATACAAACATCTAATTAATTAACGAGGGGCCCAGTAGCATTATTCTTCAATCCTAGTTGAATGAACAAATTCTATCTTGACTACACGTGCCTCTTATATGTTTTAAGATACAAATGATTGTAGTCTTTATTACTACCTTATTCAGGATAGCGTTAGAACTATAGCAAAAAGTACCATCCACATATATAAGACCTGCTTGCATCTCAAGTCAAAGGATTTAGTAATGTAAATCATTTACAAGTTTCACTTAAAGACGCCGATCCATAAAGTGATTGACTTGTTGGTAGGAGATGTCCAATATACAACTTTTGGATATTGTATGAGTTGGTGAACCGTTCTTGCATATTCTACGAATATTACCATCTCTCATATATGTCTTAATTTAATTATATTCCCATATAATCAATTGACATAGACAATTTAGAATAACATATTATTCAAGGATTTAAACATGCAAAAATAGGACCAATAAATATTAAAGAAAACGAATATATCCAATACTTCAATTCATAAAATAAATATTGTTTAACAATATCCTTTATCCAAATACTAAAACAAATTACATGAAACTACTAGCAGGACGAAGTCCCATGCTCCTAGCATGTTGAGTAAGCTTTTTACCAGGTAAAGCCTTCGTAAAAGGATCTGCTAGATTATTATCTGTATGAACTTTAACTAGATCAATCTCACCCAATTCGATACATTCTCGAACATAGTGATATCTCCTTTGATAGTGTCTGGCGCCTCTCTGAACTCCCGGTTCGTTAGCTATGATGATTGCACTTGAATTGTCACAATACATCTTTATAGGTTCTTCATTGGTAGGAACTACACCAAGTTCTCCAATAAACTTCCTCATCCAAACAGCTTCCTTTGCAGCTTCAGAAGCAGCGATATATTCAGCTTCTGTGGCAGATTGTGCAGTAGTACTTTGTTTGGAGCTCTTCCATACTACCGCGCCTCCGTTCAAAACGAAAACATACCCAGTTTGAGATTTAGTGTCATCTCTATCGGTTTCAAATCCAGCATCACAATAACAATTAACTTGTAGCTCAGTAGCTTCCGGATTTCCACCATAAACCAAAAACGTATCCTTAGTATGTCTTAAATACTTAAGAATATTTTTCACCGCAGTCCAATGACTTTCACCTGGATTTTGCTGAAATCGGCTTGTAATATTTTGCGCAAACGCAACATCAGGTCTAGTGCACCTCACAGCATACATAATAGATCCTACAGCCGAAGCATAAGGAACATTCTGCATACGCTTCATCTCTGCAGATGTAGTAGCACCTTGTGTTTTATTTAAGTCAGTGTGCACTTGCATAGGAATGAGACCACGCTTAGAATTATCCATTCTATACTTCTTCAAGATCTTATCAAGATATGCATTTTGACTTAGTCCAATTAACCGCTTTGATCTATCTCTATAGATTTTGATTCCAAGAATAAACGCCGCTTCCCCTAAATCTTTCATAGAAAAACATTTTCCAAGATAGGTCTTTACCTCTTGTAGACTTGGAATATGATTTCCCATAATGATTATGTCATCAACATACAAGATTAGGAAAACAACATTACTCCCACTAGCTTTTTGATATACACATGGCTCATCTAGATTTTGATCAAAACCAAACTTTTTGATTTCTTCATCAAATCTTTTATTCCAGCTTCTTGATGCTTGCTTAAGTCCATAAATGGATCTTTGAAGCCTACATACTTTTCTGGGATGCTTAGGATCAACAAAACCTTCCGGTTGTTCCATATAGATTTCTTCTTCTAAGAAACCATTTAAGAACGCGGTTTTTACATCCATTTGCCATATCTCATAGTCATAGTACGCTGCTATAGCTATGAGAATCCTAATAGCTCTCAAATCTGCAACAGGAGAAAAGGTTTCCTCATAGTCAACACCATAAGTTTGTGTAAACCCTTTTGCTACAAATCGAGCTTTATAGGTGTGTACAATGCCATCCATGTCCGTCTTCTTCTTGTAAATCCACTTACCCTTTACGACCTTCGCATTGGGTGGTAAATCTACAAGTCTCCAGACATGATTATCATACATAGATTGCATTTCCGCATTCATAGCAACAATCCACTTATCGGATTCAGAATCCAATATTGCATCTCTATAGTTAGTGGGTTCGTTAAGATCCCCTAAACTATGTTCCTCGACTTCTACATTTAGACATAGTCGTTCAGGTGCTTTGATTGTTCTTTTTGACTTACGAATGGGGACAACATCCTCTTCTTGAGTTACATCAGGTGCAAGACTTTCTTCCTCAATTGGATGTTCGCTAGTAGTTTCAGAAGGTAAAATATCTTCATCCTCTAGTTCTACAATCCTCCCACTCTCTTTTTGAACTATGAGATTCTTTTCAAAGAAATCTGCATACCTCTCAACAACTATTTTGTTTTCAGGTGGGTAGTAGAAATAGTAACCCATAGTTTCCTTAGGGTAACCTATGAAGACACACTTAACCGATCTTGATTAAAGTTTGTCAGGCGTGTGACGTTTCACATGAGCCTCACAACCCCAGACCTTTAAGTAAGACAAGTTAGGAACTTTTCCATGCCATAGTTCATATGGAGTCTTGTCAACCTTCTTGGTTGGAACCATATTGAGAATGCGTACAGCAGTCTCCAGAGCATAATCCCAAAAGGATAGTGGCAAAGTAGAAAGACTCATCATTGATCGAACCATGTTTAGCAAAGTTCGATTTCTCCTCTCAGAAACACCATTGTGTTGTGGCGTGTAAGGAGGAGTCAGCTGTTGGACAATTCCACTAGCCTTTAGATAATCTTTAAATTCTTGACTAATATATTCACCACCACGATCCGATCGAATGGCTTTAATAGTCTTCCCGAGTTGATTTTCTACTTCATTTTTGAATACCTTGAATGTTTCAAAGACTTCATGTTTATGTTTAAGTAAATAAACATAACCATAACGACTATAATCATCAGTAAAGGTAATGAAGTATGTAGCACCTTGCTTTGACACATGTCTAAGTGGACCACATACATCGGTATGGATTAATCCAAGTAGATCTTTCACCTTTTCCGTTTTATGCGAAAAGGATTTCTTTGTCATCTTGCCCGATATACAAGAAACGCATTGATCAAACGGTTCATTACCCGTTGAGTTTAAAAGTCCATCATGTTGCAACTTTTCAATTCGCTTCTTGCTAATATGAGCAAGTCGACAATGCCAAAGATAAGTCGAATCTAAACTTGCTTTAGATTTCTTATTGCTAATCGAATACATTGAATTCACAATTTGCAAAGTAGGATCATGCATATCAATTTCATAAATACCATTAACACGGATACAATTAAAATAAATCATATCATTAAAAGAAACGGTCATACCAGAATCCGTAAATTTATGAATAAATCCTTTATTATGCAAACAAGAAACTGAAACAACACCTCTAGTTATAGTAGGTGCATAATGACAATCATCCAAAACAAGAATTAAACCATTAGGTAAAACTAAGTCAAAACTTCCAATAGCTTCTACTTCAGCACGTACGCCGTTTCCAACATACAAGTAGACAGCACCTTGTTTCAGCTTCTTTGCTCCTCTAAGTCCCTGTTTTGTGTTACAAATATTAGTACCACAACCAGTGTCATACACCCAGGAATTTTTAGAACAAGCAAATAATTCAATAGTATAAATACCTGAAGAAGTGGACGATCCAACTTGCTTCTTCTTTTTCATCAACTCAGCTAGATAAACAGGACAATTCCTCTTCCAATGTCCAACCTCTTTGCAGTGGTGACATATGGAATCTTTTGCCGGATGCTCTTTCTTATAAGGTTGAGGCTTTTTAGGTTTAGGAGGATAAGAATTTTTAGGACCCTTATCCTTACCTTTACCTTTAGCCTTACCTCCTTGCGGTTTGTACTTCTGGATCCTACCACCTTGGATCGCCATCACTTGTGGTGTAGAAGAAGATGCAACATTTGACTTCTTGTTCTTCTTAACTCCTTTCTCAAATTCAATAAGCAAAGAATGAACTTCACTAATTGTCTTCCCCATGCTTTGCATATTGTAATTTTGCACAAAGCCCTCAAAATCACTTGAAAGTGAATTGAGGATCAAGCTGACAGAGACAGCTTCTGGAAGAACATAGTTGAGAGTTGCCAAATGATCCAAATAGCTTTTCATCAATAGAACATAATCGCTAACGGATTGACCCTCTTCCTGCTTGCATGAATGGAAAGTGTGTACTAACTCTTGTAGTTCGACACCAGGAGGCTTTCCATACATCTTTTGGAGCTCAGTTATCATGTCCTTCGGACTTTTGTATTCAAATTGCTGATAAAGCGATGGAGACATAGTTCCAAGCATTAAACAAGCAACTTCATTATGACGATCATAAAGAGCATTCCATTCTACTAATTGTTCATTAGTAGCGTTAGCACCAGGATGGTCAGGCCAAGGATTGTCATACACATCCTCTAGTTTCTCCACACGCACAACTAGTTTGAGCGCGCGTAACCACTCATTGAAGTTAGGACCAGTAAGTTGTTGCTTCTCAAGCATCGACCTGAAAGCCGAACTGTTTTGTTTGGTTTGGGCATTATTCATTGCCATCTACAAATAAACAAAGTTCAATAATTTAGTATTTTCGATAATACTCCCTTTATAGAAAATTAAATACCCATGTCTATAAATAAACAATTAATTTTCTAAAAGCTAGAATCCACCAAGACATACCACCACCGCATCAGTTGATCTGCTAGTGATGATGATATTCAAGGGGTAATTGACGTTCAATAATTGCATCCAATACAACTTCTAGAATTATGGGACTCAACTTTATATCCATCACTAGTGACAATTCAAAAGTGAAAAAGCGAGCATGTTTATCCCATCTATTGCCACGAGTTAAGGTCTCACCTATCTTAACTTGCTTAAGTCGTCCAACTAAAAACTGTGATTATATAGCACCGACGTCTCACAATCGAGTGTATTATATCACCTTGGGTTACAAAATCACCACAGTCTCACGTATGGTGAAAGAGTAAGTGCAAGTGCTTTTACACGTTGGATGGCAAATAAACTTATTTCAAAGGGTATTAATTTTGACAATTCAAAACATGTACAAAGAAGCATGCAACATCTTTGTATCATGATAATTTATAAAATTTACTCAATTCGTTAATTATAAATATCACTTATTTAACTTACAATTCAATTGTATAAATAGTGATATCATAAAAATTGACGATTCAACATGTATTCTATTTAAAGAAGTTTAATTTTATCACGGGAAAAGATTAAAGAATGATTAAAATCATTCAAACCCTAGACCATTTGCGACTTCCTAAATAGTATGCAAGATAAGGAGACTACAAGTAGTCAGGCATTATAGGGCAATGGTATCTACAAGACCGAAGTCTTGATGAGTCTTCCCGAACCTTAGCCTTGCAACTAGATAGTACTTTTGCAAATTACGTCATTAATAAAATTTTACAACTTTAAAGTAGAAAACAAATTATAAACTTGATTCTTGCTAATCACGGCGTGAGTTAGATTTAAAACCATGTAAGGGCGACTCGTTTGTTGCCACATATGATCGTGCAAGAACAAGATTATAATAAATCAAATTTCATATAGTTTTAGTCCGGTTTATTTTTATTTTTCGAAAAACCCTTTGCTTGAACCATGATATAACAATTATAATCAAAAGCAAAACAAATAAATATTAACCTAAAACATATATCCAATTAACAATTAATCACATACTTCATGCATACCACATCTATCATGACTTTAATTAAAACAATTAATCAAGAACACATGATCCATGGTAAACTTGCATGATTCCCATGGATCGAACCATAAATTTAACAATTAACAACGTGATAAATAACGACTATTTAACAATTAACAACGACTAATTAACAATTAACAACATATTTATCAACAAAAATTGCATACAACTTAGGGGTTGTCTAATTAATTTTATTAACCCTAATTAGGGTTTATGAAAAACTAATCTTCAAATAAAATAATTTAAACGCCATCATAGTAAGTTTACACAATTTTATATCTTTCGTTATTTTTAATGTAATTAAAAGCTATACGAACGGCTCGTGATGCCACTGTTGGAATTTATAAAAACCTTTATCATATTAACACATTAATAATCACGAGTACGCAGCGGAATATAGGATCACGTATAGACAAGTAATTAACAAAAACGATAAAGAAACACGTACCTTTTAGCGATTGATTAAACACCTTTATCGAACCACCAATATAAACGAAAACCGAAAGATCAAACAATGACCTCTCTAAGAATACGCACACAATACGTTATAGCAAACAATTAAGTATGCTAGTACCAATAGTGATAAAGCCAATTAATATTTGTTGAAACAAATATTCGCAATACCAACAACTTGGTATTTAATCAATCGCACTAAAACCCAAACGATGAACAATCGCTATTGTTATCTTACATGTGACGTTGAGAATCTTTTGTTTGCTTTTCTATATAACCTAATTTGATAATGACATTCATTATATATATACATGCTCAATGTCGGTTATACAAATTCAACTAGGAAAACCAAACATATATTAACAAAAGAAACTTCTTTTTATTGGTTTATATAATAGTTAACATTTAACTATTATTTGAAAAATCTCATTAACTAACTAATTAATTAACGTTCGTTATAGCTTATCACTAATTAATATATTACGCCTAATATATTAACGTACAATTGTTTTACGTATTAACACGTGTGTCTCCTTAGGCTCGGGACGACTTCCGGACATATATTATTTACGTGTACATATTCCTTCAAACCCGTCGGGGTTATTATAGTCAGTTCAAAAAGGATCTTGGATAGTCCAAGTGGCATCTGACGTTGAAGAAACAAAGCGTGCGACATTCGCCGCGCGTCAAAATATGAACCATCTATTGATGGTTATTGACGTGTATGGTGGGGTCTAGTTAAATCTGAAGTTGAACTGAAATTGACACTTGGGTTTGAACCGGTTCAACGTACACACAGCTGTCAGATTGGCAAGAGGGTTTGAGCTCAGGGTGTGTAGTTTTTACCGGTCAAGATTAAGTGTTTACTGCTACTTTTTACCATTCGCATATAATTTTTTGAAATAATATATTAAAACACTCTTCTCAGTTTTATTTTTAAGATTCTATATTCAAATGTTTTTTTATTATAAAACTACAAAACCTAAACAAAATTTATAAAATTTAGCAAGTAAAAAATCTTAAATTAATAAATAATGCAAAACATAAACAATAAAAAATATGTTATAACAATAACAAAACATAAAAGAAAAGCTAATATTAGTAGATAAAGTATAATTTTAGAATAATGGACTCAAATCCGATATATGCTTTTACAGTCCATTAAAATTGTGTACATGTTATTTTTGTAATTCTATAAGTATCGATGAATAGTAAAGTATTATTTACGACTTTACCATTAAAATGGTATTAGAGGGCATTATTTTAAAATCTAACCGGTCGATATGACTCGTCGTCTATATATCATTATTTTAAAATCTAACCGGTCGATATGACTCGTCGTCTATATATCATTAAAATGGTATTAGAGGGCTAATTAGCAAACGTAAGACACATCCCTTCCATTAAAGCCAAAAGAGCAGCAGAACCCATAAACGCCTACCCATAGGCCCAAAACCTTTCAGCAACGAAAGCAACCCATATGTAGCTGCACCAGCAAGTCTCGAGTTCCATGGATCTTCTTTTAGTGTGCGTAAACAAAAGCACAATCAAAGGTAGAAAATAATGGGGCACTGCTTACTGTTAATTTGTCACTGCCATTACTACTTTGTTAAAGATACTTTAAATCAAATTATCGAAATGAGTTGAGCTCAAACTCAGGTAAAAAAGATATACATATCAGCTTCTCTCCGATATAAAAACTTCAAATTCGGTGTTACTATGTTTTTATGACATGCGTAGCTAGGAAATTCCATGGTTTTGAAAATGTCAACTTTGCCAAAAAAAAAATAGAACGTCAACTGAAATTTCACATACAACAAGCCATATTTAAACCTTATCTTAGACAATGACGCATTTTTAGATATAAATAGAGACGTCATTACATATTCATAATGTTTTTCGAAGTTATGGTAAAAAATATTTAATTAAATAAATGGTTGTTGGAGGTCATTACGGTGAAGTTTAATTAGTGTGGCCGAATTCGACGTATTTGGACCATATTTTAAGTAGTGCTTAGCTCAACTTAGAACTCCAAATCTCTGTTAAACTTAAAGTATCAAACAAATTATTACATATCTGATCAACCTTTCGACTCAAAAAATAAACTATATATGTTTTTTATGCTTAATGACATGTCTAGTTATATGTTGAAACCTATGCGTCATTTACTTAGAGCATCCATTATAAATAGACTTTCTAAAGGTTTTATAAAAGTACATTTTTAATTATAAACCGTTTTTATATCATGAACTTATTCATGTGTATTTTACTAAGTGAGATTTTGCAAAAGTTTAGATATAATTTAATATGCATATATATTATATATATTTGTAGTAATTAGTAGCTCTGCGTTCTTCTCGAAAACAGTTTCACAACAAGCAAGTATGTCCAAACTCCAAAACGTAGTTAATATAAATAAGATATCGTATCTTAAAGTGAGGCACGTGAAACACAAAATTTAGGAAATGAAAAATGTCCCACATGGACTATAAAAGAAAGTGAAAGTAGGTTATTGATATTCAAAATCTCTATGGTTGGTTTTACGCCAACACCAATATATTTTTGGGCCAAAATGAGTTCGAAGCTTATGAACTTGTCCGAGCCCGCACGACCAACAGACACGAACACAACTCCGAAACCTCGCCTAGGAGCTACTAACATACATATGTTTTATTTATTTAAAATTATGGAAATTAGGAGGTGAATAACATATATTCATATATTAAAAGATATGCAAATAAGTTTTTGAAATAACAGATTTGCATGTCTAATTTATCTTTGTGCAAATATTTTGTGTTAGTGACTACGACCTGAAAAGATTTGCATGTCAGTTTATTTATGAAGCATATATTTACTAGCTATAAACTAAACTGTATTTTATTCAGTTGACATATCCGAAAAACGCATCTTTTCAACTACAGTGTTCCACCAATCTTTCGAGAAAACGCATGACTACTTCCGTGATCTTGCAGGCAACTTTGTATAGTACGGTTGTAGAACAGCTTTGAACGTTATACCTTGAAACACAGACGGCGGGTCAATTTTAAAGGAATCGTGTTTAACACGAGTCTCGTCTATTGATATTTATTGCTTTCTATTATTCAATTTCTATTGATTAAGTTCCTGTTAATTCTATTATTGTTACTCGATTTATTTTAAAAAATGTACACTGTTTCATACAGTTCTCACTATGGATTAAAGCTTTTAAAGTATAAAATTGGTTCAGTTTCAAACATGAACTGAATGTGAACATTGTTTTAGACCTCTTCAAATCCTAATTATCTTCATATCTACATTGGCATAAAATATTTTAGGCATAAAATGATTTCTTACTATGACATAAAAAAAATTCAACCTCTTTATAAAATTTTAGCCTATTCTTCGAACACCATAATATGTGCTCTTATTGATTTGTAAGTAATTGTATCCCTTCGTAAATATAAGTAAAAAAATGTTTAGTCTTATTATAAACAAAAAACTCATGCAGCTCATTCATTATTTTTGTTTTGTGTGCATAAAAAATGTCATTCATCCATGTGAACGTCAAATCATCCATTTCCTCTCTCAGTCATTTTTTGTAGGGTCTTTTGAATACAAGAATCTCATCCATTGGCGATATTGCAACGTATACAATATTTATATTCCACACTATTACGCTAAGCTCATGACACTGATGCCTTAATAATTAAATTTATCCTAGTCAGGTATCTTTCCAAATACCCCATACCTCACGTACAACACACCCGGATGAGCCTCCAACTCACAGGTGCGACCTGTCCGGGTGGGGGTCATCATTCCCAATGGATCCATTCGTCTGTACGAGCGCCTACCCATCACAAATAGTTAACGATTCATGATTTATAGTGACTGTTTACTGGCAATACGCAACTTAGCCTTACTAATAGTGGCTCATTACCTATACATTCAACACTTGTGTTCATTTTCCAGAAACATTCAATCAAACGTGTTACATTCATTTACAAAAACTTGTATTCGTTCAAAGCATATAGCCAAACATCGCATGTTTATTCATAAAAATGTATTCTCTCAAAAGCATATATATAAACATCATATTTTTTTATAACAAGAGCATGTATTCCCCTCGTGGGTTTATTAAACATATAAAGTAGTAAAATCGAGGCTTTAAACTCACCTGATATAACTATTACATGTAGATCAAGGAACAAGCATCCAATAGTCGATACACGACTTCATGAGATATCAATCGCTCATTGATCGAGAACGAGATGCCCAACGGTCGACATATAATCAAACGAGACCTAATATAACTAGACGCGTCTTAGGCTCGAGACTATACATAAGTCATATATATATGTAAATAGTTCACATTAGTATGTTTGGATATTATATAAGTTTCATAAAATATTTCATAAGATTTTTTTATAACAATGTCCAATTATGACATTTAAGCCCAATAAAGCCCATTAGTGGCCTATTACATGTTTATATAACTTAAACCCATTCTCAAATTCAGTTTTATACTCCAAACTAGTTATCAATCCTAGGTCCAATATGGCCCAATAGCCATTACAAATACAAGTTGGGCTTCTATAGCCCAAGTCCACTTTACATGGTTTTCGGATTCTAAAACGCCTCCAAACAATGTCCATTAGTATACGAAGAGTCTATAAATCTAGACAAGTGTTTGATACCACTTTGGTTTTTATAAAAATCATCTCGTTTTACGTTAACTGAGTATAGTCTATTTATTACCTTTTCCCGATATGTTTCGCTCATTTGACCATATATCCTAGACCATAAATAATCTAAGTGTATTCGTTTTACCAAAATCATTATCAACTTATATACTTTACTAATTATCAGTCGAATTACAACTAATGTATACTAATCATAGCTTATTTTCCCATTTTCTCACTTAGAAGAGTTGGCTGTTTTTAGCTGCTAATCTCGTTCTCATCGTTTTGGCCGCCATTTCTAAACTATAAAGAACTGGTGGACTATCAAATTAATTCTAGTTCTTCATAAATTTATCTACAAATTATAGTAATACCTTTCACTTGGTTCTTTATTATTTGATGCGTTTTCAGCCTGTTTATACAACATGTTGAGATTCGTCACTTTTTATTGTTTCGGTCGTAGCTAATTCATCGAGTATCGTCACGAGACGAGTCACCCGGAAAAATCACCATAAAGCAATGAAATATCACTATTATCAATAATCCAATATGTCAAACCTACTAAGATTACTCAAAGTACACGTTTGCTACTGATGTAAAATCTTATGGTCTAAATTCATCTTCGGGCTTGTTTAGCTTCATTTCAAGTTATACAATAATTCATACAATGCCTCAAACTCAACCAAACTATTACATATTAAAAATTTACAGAGATCAACTGATAAAAATACATATGTGAAAATTAATCTTTTAACAAGAAAATAAAATGAACCTTACAAAATATGATGAAAAAAAAATCATCAAGAATAATACAGCCAAAGTGCTCCTTGCTCAAGCTCAAATCTTTAGCCAACCATATGATATATACCCAGTATTATATACACATGAAAAACTCCATTTACTTCAGCTCCAAAACTCTTCAATTTGTTGTTGATGATGATTTTTCCTTATGAAATAATTACCAAGAATATAGCTAGAACAATCAATACTTCAATCTTTGTATAAAATAATTATATCACATTGATATATGATTGTGTTTATGTTGTGGGATTCACTGCATGAACAAGAGAAATAATAGAGAGATTTGTGATTTGTAAGAATGAAGTTTTAGATTTAGTTTCATGTAAGAATTGATGTATTAAGACACGTATACTTTCTTTGTAGCCAAAATATGACACACCACACTTAGGATATTTTTGTTTATATTTATTTTATTAGTTAAGATGTTACCACAATTTGCTAAAGCGGGTATTATCGAAACCCGATATTTTGAAAGTTACCCGATTTGAAAGATACGCGTTAAACGCGAAAAATAAACGTTCAATATAAAATAAAAACGTCGACATTCAGAGAACATTGATATTTCGATAAATAAACGAGGGCTTATAATTTAATAAACGTTAACGCGGCGTATAAACGAATGGCGCATAAAGCCTTAACGTAAATTACAAAGAATACTCGTAAAACGAGAAATTAAAACGACGACAATAGAAAATATTACTATGTCATGGTGACATAGACTTTGCTGATAAATAAAAAATGACACGTATTCGATACGTTAAAGCTCTAACATTGCCGGTTAGCCGAGAATCCAATATGATTCGTCGAACGAACATGACAAATAAAAGTCGGGTACTAAATATTGGTCCAAATATTTGAAATAAAATTAGAGCTCGGACTAAATGTTGAAATGAAATTTCGAAATTATTTTCAAAAGAAACAAGGGTCAACTAGGTTGAGTCTTCGGAAGAATAAGAGATTTTGTTGCGTTTTAGTGTTTACCACGAAATGATGATTAGTGGCAGCTCCAGTCACAAAACCGTCGCTAATGAAACGTCACCGCCATAAAAATGTATAAGTTTGAAAATGTGGCATTTAATTCTATCAGAAAGGGTGTTTGTGACTGAACCATAACGGTTGTTTATTTACTTAACCAACATGAAAAATGTGTATATATCAAATCTGATAAATCTGGTAAATGAGTCTTCATTTGCGTATATGTTGATGACATGCTGATTTTTGGCACTGACCAAGTTAAAGTAGACCTGATAAAAGGATTTTTTTGTCATCAATTTTTTCCATGAAAGACATGGAGAGGCTGATGTTATCCTTGGTGTAAGGAATAAACATGAAAGTGATGTTATAGCAATTTCTTAGTCTTATTATATTAAGAAGATACTAAAGAAATCAATCACTTTGAGGTACTTTTGTGGATACAAGTGAGAAGTTGATGCCCAATAATGGCCCGTTTGTATCTCAACTTGAGTATTTTAGGGTAATTTGCTGCTTGATGTATGTCATGACTGGAAAAGCCCTAATATTTCTTTTTGTCTCGGTTAACTAAGTATGTACACTTGTTTGTTAGGAAAATGATTAAAATTGCAGTTGTAAGTTATTATGTAGAGTTCTTTTTAAGAATAAGATAGTTGTTAGATTTAGTTGACATTTAAGAAAACGAATTTACTAAAAACACGTAAAATTTGTACCATTTTTTCTTTGAAACGCTTAGGTAGTACAGTTCTTTTCAAACTTCCTCACCGGGTTTAACTAATTTAACCTTTTAATATATTCACGGTTATCGCCTATACATAATGTTTGTAGCATCCATTCTCTAAGATTAGGATCTTTTCACACAAAACAATAGCAAGTCTTTGGTTCTTTTGAGAGATATATAAAGTAAAACCTTGCGGCTTGCACGTGTCTCGAGCTAATCTGATATAGACATACGATTGTACGAGCGAAACAGAAAATAAATATCACTAGACAAAATGATTTTTTGTTCCGTGAGTCAAACTTATTACTATTACTTGCAGTCGCCTATCAATATATGCTATGTATGATGCAAATGAAGATATGATAGTACGTGCAATGAGAATGAGAAAATTGATTTCAAATCTAAGATGACGTAGTAATCCAATAGCTTTCAAATTTAGGGTACAATGCCTACAACGACAACTCCAAGAGACAACTACTTAAATTGTGAATAAACATATTGCAAAAATGATAGCAAAATTAGTACACCACACACCATTGCAAATGGCTTGGTCAGTTGTTCTGGTAGCTTTGATAAATTTTTTAGTTGTTTTTCTTTTCCCAATAGAGCTTATAGTTCCCTGTGTTGTTTGTTCTCGCTTCGAATGAAAGAAGGTTCACACTTGAAAGAGAATCTTTATTCATTGGAGATTTGAAGAATGTTGAAGTGAAGATTGAAGATGAAGATGTGGCTCTTGTCGTTACCTCCTTCATTTGAATGTTTTGTTAGTTCTTTTGTTGTTGGTAAAGACATGCACTATTACTTTGTAAAATGTTAGATCTAGTTTCCATTCAAGAAAGCTCCGTCAACAAGCATCCGGAGGTGGCTATGAGTCTTAATATGTGGGTTTGTCAACCACAAATCGTGAGAGGGGTCGATTTGAAAAAGGTAAAGATAAAGGTGGAGAATCATCAAGTTCTTCGAGTCCTAATCCCAAAGATATTTGTTACTAATGCAAGGAGGAAG
The DNA here is from genome assembly GCA_025667525.1 of Glebionis coronaria. Classification (NCBI taxonomy): domain Eukaryota; kingdom Viridiplantae; phylum Streptophyta; class Magnoliopsida; order Asterales; family Asteraceae; genus Glebionis; species Glebionis coronaria. The sequence continues at coordinate 86,094 of JANFOE010002527.1, read as the reverse complement.
GCCATTGGAAGTTCAATTGTCCTAAGCTAAAGGAAAAAAGCTTTGGTAGCGGCTAGTGCTAAGAACAGCTCGTGCTACGCAGGTTACGAATGTGATTTGCTTTTAAGGGATTTGTTTGGATCGTTTTCAGATTCGATCATTTGTTTGGACTTTTTCGGTCGTCTTCAAGTTCGATCGTTTGTTTGATTTATTTTAGATCGTTTTCAGATTCACTTGTTTGTTTGAATTAGGCTAGTTTTTCTAGCATTTGGAATTTAGAATTTGTTTAGAAACATTTGGTATTCCTTAGGAGTTTCAATCACAGTGAAGATTGTTATGAATGTGGTTAAAACTTTAAGGACCATTTGGTATTTTTTGTATCTTAGGAAATCATTTTTTGTATCTTAGGCTTTTAGGGATTCATAAGATAAGAAATTTGTACCTTCAATTTTGTTTGATAATAAAGAAAAGCTTCCACAAATCTTGTTGATTCTTGTTTTCTATTTTTTCTTCATCTTTGATTATTGTTTGTTGATTCCAACATAGTGCTTAGCTCAACTGAGAACTTCAAATCTCCGTTAAACTTAAAGTATCAAACAAATTATTACATATCTGATCAACCTTTCGACTCTAAAAATAAACTTGTTTTTCATGCTTAATGACATGTCTAGTTACATGTTGAAACCTATGTGTCATTTACTTAGGTCATCACTTATAAATAGACTTTCTAAAAGACTTATAAAAGTATATTCTTAATTATAAACCGTTTTTATATCATGAACTTATTCATGTTGGAAAATGTATTTTACAAAGTGATTTTTTCAAATTTTTGACATAATATAATATGCATGCATTATATATATATTCCTAGTAATTAGTAGCTTTGCGTTCTTCTCGAAAGAGCTTTAAAACGAGTAAAAGTATGCCAAAAACGAAGTTAATATGAATAAGATAACGTGTCTCAAAGTACGACACATGAAACAAAATTTAGGAAACGAAAAATGTACCATATGGACTATATAAGAAAGTGAAAGTGGGTTATTGATATTCAAAATCTCTACAGTTAGTTTTACGCCTACATCAACATATTTTTTGGTCAAAATGAGTTCGAAACTTATGAACTTGTGCGAGCCCGCGCGACCAATACATAAGTTTTATGTATTTAAATTTATGCAAATAGGGTGGTGAAATAACATATTAAAGTTATGCAAATAATGTGGTGAAATAACATATTTGCATATATTAAAAGATATGCAAATAAAGATTATGATGGTTAATTTGGAGCAAATCTTTCCTCCTGCTTTTTTCGACATAATGACTCATTTGGTTATACATCTACCCGATGAGGCTATTCTAGGTTCCGGATGTATCGATTTGAAAGATACATGAAAAGGCGAAAGAATTATGTACGAAATAAATCAAAGCCTGAAGGTTCTATTGTTGAGGGTTATGTTGCAGAAGAGTCATTAAATATTTGTTCGCCTTACCTTAAGGATGTCGAGACGAGATTTAACCATCTTTGAAGAAATGAAGATGATTTTCCTGGACAACCAGATAAATTCGAGGTGTTCCGGACCGTATTCACACCAATGGGTAGAATCAAACCAACGCGTATGACTAATGATGACATGCATGTAGTTACGTGGTTTGTACTTAACAACAGTCCTGAAGTCGAAGCAGACATCTCAGCTTACAGCAAGTATGTTTCTTCCTTTTTGTATTTTATAATTTTGAAAAATCTTCTTTCTCGATGACTTCTTCTAATATCATGAACCTTTGTAGAGAATCACGTGATAATATGGAAACGAGTTTTATTGCGTGGTTTAATAACAAGGTAAATACATTAGATATATTACCTTGGAGTTATTCCTCATCTAGACCTTTTTGTATCTCTTTTTTGTAGACTCGTGAAAAAAAGTGAGTGAGGGCTGTAGTGTCGAGTTATTCTCTTTGGCATGTGGACCTACTAGTTCATGTACATACCCTGCTTGCATAGTGAACGGCGTGAAGTTTGTGGTACGTGAACGAGATATACTTCGTACCACTCAATGCAGTAGAGTTTCAACACCCGTGGTTGATGGAGAGATGTATTATGGTCAACTTGAAGAAATTCTAGAGCTCACTTATATCGGAAACCGCAAGATTTTGTTGTTTCGGTGTAAATGGTTTGACACAATTAACCCTAACAATTAACACAACAGACGCTCTTACATTAAGCAAGGCATACATCATATTTTAACTAATAGGCTATTTCACAAAAATAACCCATACATTTTCCAGACTCAAGCAACACAAGTATTCTACATTGAAGACCTTGCTAGACGATCGCTTCATTGGAAGGTCGTCGAACAGGTTTATCATCGAGATGTGGCACAGTCCGATCAAGATGTTATACATGGTAGCATTTCATCAGATGTTACACTGTCTGTTGGTTTTCCTAATTTGGATCTCACGGATTTTAGTGTAAATACTCAATCGACAGAAGTGAACGCCCCACCGATTGATGATGATATTATTAATAATGAAGATGAGGTCGCTGCACACATCATTGATGATGATGATGATGATGATGATTTAGTGTCGGATGATGATGAAGTGAACCCGAGTAATGTTGTTGAAGAAGTTTTATCTAGCAATGATTCTGAAGATGACAATTGATCTTAAGTTGTATTTTGAATGAAACAATTGTTATATGCTATAATGGGTAATTTTTAATTTGTAAAGGATTGTTATATGCTTAAGTTGTAGTTTGAATGAAACAATTGTTATAAGCTGAAATGATGATGAGTTGTTTTTATTTGTATAAATGTGTAATTTTGTATTTTAATGAAAATGTATTTATATGTTAAAATGTGTATATTGATATGAATTTGTGTATTAGTATTAATTGATTAACTAAATTGTGTGTAAAATTTTGTATTTTAATGAAAATGTTTTTATATAATAAAATGTGTATATTGATAAAATGTGTATGTTGATATGAACTTGTTATTTTACAGATGGCGTGTGTAGCTCCTAGATCACACGGTGGGGATGCTGGTGGTGATCCACCCAGACGGCCCACACGTCCTATACCGGCCCAGTGTCAACGTAAGAAATCGTTATATTTTTTTATAACACTGATATTTATAATTTATGTCACTTGAATTTTCACGACAAAATAACATATCTTTTGTAGGTTCAAGTCAACGCTTTGAGACCTCAAGTACAAGATTAAGGAATGCGTATAGAGAAAATAAGGAAAGACCTTTGTCAATAGGCTTTGATTTTCAGGATATGAAAACCTTCCATCCTCTGGGCGATAATGCATCCCTGTTGAGTCATCTTATGGGGGAATTAGTCCGGACACTTCCCCTTGCTTACGAATGGGACAAAATTCCAGACTTTGATAAAGCGCATATTTTACCTACACTTGAGGTCATAATTGTTTATTTTACTTATATTGTTATTGTTATCGACATTTAGATATGTGTGTTATGTTTAATTTGTTTGTTTATTTAAATTCATATATTTTTATCTGGACATATTTCGACCTCGCGCCATGGTACAATAATCAGACTCCGGTAGTGTATGGGAGTAGTGTGTATCCGGTGGCGGAACGGGTTAAGCTTGTGTTAGAACTCCCACTGAGGTTGTTGTATAGAAAACAGAAGATCAGGATCAAGAAGCAATATTATTCAGTTTATGAGACGCCCGCACAGGCAAGAAGACATCTGCCGCCGCAGAAAATGTGGGACCAAAGAACCCAGATAGGGTGACGAGAACTAAGATTAATACTGCTAATCGTTCCAAAAACACGGTACCGGCCAATCAAGGAAATAAATCATTCGCCCAAGGAAGGAATCAATACGTAAGACTCTTTATAATTTTTTTGATTTTAATTTAATGGATATTTTAGAGAAAGTCAAGGAATGGCGCTACGAGGAACTGGTTGAAACGTGGAGGAAGGGGCACTCAAATAATGGTATGCTTAAAGAAAAAGCAAACGAGGAAAGATATGTAAGTAATATGTAACTAATTTTATTTGTTTTAAACCGATTTTTCTTTCACACCTAAAGATGAAAGTCCTGCAAGACCAAATTAGATCCAAGTTCATACCGTACATAACCGATGAAGAAATAATGGCTCAAATCATGCCCAGTAAAAATAAACAAAATGTGTCGGGAATGGGCAGGAAGTTATCGAGTGGTGGCCCAACTACTCGCAGGTTATATACCCTCAATTAAACAAAATATAAACCAATTGTTCATATTTATGTCTTGTTGTATATAATAAAAAATTGTTGTTGTAACTTGTGGCAGGCGCGGTCCTCCAGCTAGACCTGACAATGTCACTCGGGATGAAATGAATCAAATCACGGAACAACATGCGCAAGAGATGGAGATGATGAGGAAACAAACTCAGGAGGCACAACAACGGGCTTACTTGGCAGAGTTAAAGGCAGACGTGACACAACAATGGGGTCAGACGTCGTACCAAAATATGAGACAATATCAAAGTGCACTAATAATTGAATTTTAATAAGAAAAATTTGTTCTCGGTGTCTAATTGAATTGATCTCGGATGAAAAGTGTGGCTCGATTGTTTTTGGTGGATAAAAGAAAATTAGGTTATCTATATCTATTTAAAAAGTAAATGCGAAAAACATTAAAAATAAACTAAAAACAGATGACAAATAATAAAGAAAATAAACAAATTAAAACTTAATAAAAAGTAAAAATTAAAAATAAAAACTAAACAAAATAATTCGGAATAAAACTTAACAAAAATGGCGGGAAAAAAAAATCTTGAAAGTAATTCGGAATAACAAAAACTAAAAAAATTCGGGATATGAAAATGTTACACAATTCGGAATAATAAAAAAAAGTTTTTTATTCGGAATAAATTAATCTTAACACAATTCGGAATTCGTAATTCCGAATTACAATTCGAAAAAAGGAAATTTTAGATGTAATTCGGAATATGATGCTTATAATAATTCGGAATAAAGAACCTTAATACAATTCGGAATCTAGAAAATGGGAACTTAATTCAGAATATGACAAAAAGAGCTTAATTTCGGAATAATGAGTGTTGAACAATTCGGATTATGGAACTATGTATGTAATTCGGAATATAAAATTTTAATATAATTCAGAATACGTGATTGTAATACAATTCGGAATCTAAGCTATGTAGACAATTTGGAATACATGCTTTTGCACAAGTCGGAATATGAAAATGCAAACACTATTCGGAATATGGGAATTAAGAATGTAATTCGGAATAAGCTTAAAATAAGTCGGAATTAGGGTTTTGACATAGTTCGAAATAAAAATTAAAGAAAATAATTCAGAAAAAAAGGGTTAGGAAAAGAGAAAAATTAAGCTAAAATTAATTAAGCAAATAAGTAAAAATTAAGCTAAACTAATTTCTAAAATAAGCCAAACAAGACACAAAATAGAACTCTAAAAAGCACCAAATAAGCAAAACAAATAAAATCTATTTTAAAAACATTCAGCTACCAAATCCACTCAAATAAAAATAAGACAAACATAAAATAAGCAATAAGCACAATAAGCTATAAAAATCAACCACATAAAAATAATAAAAACAAGAAATAAACAAATTAATCAAATAAGCAATAAGATCAAATAAGCTAACATGATTATTAACCAAATCAACACATTAAAACAAGAAAGGAAGAATGAGATTAATTGAAAAACTTGAAATTAAAGATTAAGATTAAAGGTTTAACAATTGAAAGATTAAAGATAGATTAAAAGCTTAAAGAAAAATGAGAGAAAAATAAAGTTTACACCTACTCCTAATTACCTTAATGAAAAACTAAAACTAACTAACTATTACAAATGATGATAATGAGACTATTTTATAGTGGAGGAGTGATAGGTATGGTGCTTCCTTCTTTCTTTTTGTCTTCTCGTCTTTTTAATTAATTCGTCATTGACTTTGTCTCGGGATTTGTCGATAAATATAATGAACTCGTCTTCTAATTTCTTCTTATATTAGATTTGGTTCTTCGACTTTGTTAAACTTCCGTCTTAGGTCTTTTTCTTCGATAAATCTTCAGAATAGGCCTTTGACATCCGTTCTTTTTGCACTTTTGATCTTTTGACTTTGTCTTTCATCTTTTTCTTCGATAAAAGCCCGTGAAAGCTCGTGTTTTCTTCCTTTTTCATCTTTTGGTCCTAAAACACAACAAAAATACAAACCACGCGTAATTCCGACTTTTACGACATTAAAGACAGGTTTTGGTCTCGTTTTTATTAGTTTTAAGTGGAAAAAAGATAAGTGTTTTCACACTTATTATGCACTGGGTGAGTTTTTCAAGAACTTTAACTCATCAAATACTGCTCACCCAATTAACCCTCCTAGTTTTAACCTAGTACCCCTGCCATGACCCAGTTTTATGCACCCCCTAGCTCCTAATTGGGCTCACTTAGTCCAACCCCCTTTCCCTTTAATCAACCATTGCAACCTCCTTCCACCGACCCATTCCAACCACCTTTTCCCAGCCATCTCCAACCACTCCAACATCTCTATACCGGCACTTTACCTATGACTCCTGTCACTAACAATACCTTTAACCATTGTTATCGTCCCGTCTCAAACTGAACTCATGATATAGGCTCTACTTTACTTTCCCAACCAGGAGGTTCTCGCGTAATCATTAATCCTCATATGGACGATTACCGGTCTGTTGACGAGTTGGGTCGAGATAGGGATCTCCAAAACAGTGGCGACGACTTATAAGGGGATGACGAGGGGGATGACGAGCAGCAAGATGACCCTAATGACTTTTCGGCTGACGAGGTTGAGGACGACGAGTAGAGGTTATAGTAGTATTTTTTCTTATTATGCATGTGTAATAAAGTTTAAGACTTGTAGCGTGTGAAACATTTGTTTTAGGATGTATTAGTGTATTTGATGAATATTGTATCGTAACGTTGGATAATTTATCTTAATATGGTATTGTAACGTTTATTGATTTGTTATTATTCTGTATTGTGGATTTGCCGAATTCTGTCATTTTAAATTGTAGATTTTTTCCAGAAAACGATCTAGAAAAAATCTTGAAACTAAAAAATGCCCGGTTTTTTACCCCCACGTACATTTAGCGACGACTTAGTCGTCCCTAAAGTAACAAACAACACCCAGATTTTACAATTTAAGGACGACCAAGTCGTACCTAATCAAAAAAACGTCGAGAATATTAATCTTAGGGACGACCAAGTCGTCCCTAAGTTTTGACATTGTTGACCTGTGCATTAAGTTAGAGACGACCCACCTTTTACACTTAAGGATGACTAAGTCGTCCCTAGGTTTTTTTACTTCTTTTCTTTTTTTGAAAATTTTTTATTAATTATAAAAAAGTATTTTTATTAATTATTAAAAAAGTTTATTTTTAATGAAAACTTAGGGACGACTTAGTCGTCCCTAAACTTCAAAATGAGGTCGTCCCTAAGTTTGTCAAACTTTTCCACCAAAAAGCAGTGGGCCCCATATAGTCGTCCCTAAACTTCAAAGAGAGGGTCGACCCTAGAAATATAGGGTCGAATTTTTGGGCACGGAAAATTTGGGCCGGATAGGTCGTCCCTGAGCGTCAAAGGACGAATAACCCTTCGCTTAGGGACGAAAAAGTCGTCCCTAAGACGTACTATTGTTGTAGTGGCACCTCCCCTTTCTAAAAAAAACTTTGCACCTCCCCTAGGACAACGCCTAAGGACACTCTAGTCGGAAAAGAGCAAAGGAATCCTATGTGTGATAAGAAAGTTTCTTTTGATGCCCAAACTATAAATACGTGGGAATTGTAATCGAACAGGAGTACTCACACACCAGGTTTCTTCCCATATCCGATTTAACTCACCATTAATAAATTTTATTTACCCGATTAATAAGTTCTTATTTTAAAATCGCAAAGTACGTCAAAATATTTGTTTAATACACACAATAACATTACTCGAGACCATACGAAACTAGTGTCAACTTGAATCATTCATGTTTTTATTCTTTAATAATTTATTTTCTTCTTAAATTACTTTTCATTTGTTTGTTTAATATCATATTGTCGAGATGTCACTACACGACTCGGCCCACTAACAAGTACCATGTCCTTTTAAAAGAATATGAAAACTTTTGGGGTGATTAAATAATATTAAGCACCATAATTCGATTATGAACTAATGGTAAAAAGGATTTCACATATTTGTCATTTGGTCAATTATAATTTGAGTTTTTTATTTTAAATAGTTGAACCGTTGAAGTAACGCACAAAGCTATTGTTTTATAAAATATTACTTTATTGATTTTTTTTCATTTACGTATTTTTCTATTAATGAAACTTTGCAAACATGTCTCACATACACTAATAAAGTCATGTGATAACTTAAAATGTAAAGTACTTGTTAACTATTTACCCAACCACGTATAAAAATTTCGTAAAATGCCCTTTTCTCAAGGGGTGTTTGTGTAAAATGTCCCTTGATTCTAATTTTTTTGTAAATAACCCGAGACATTCGAGGCAACCGAGAAAACTTGGCTGCATAGTTTGACATGTGTCCCGAGCCAACCAAGACAACCGAGGCAACCTAAGTCAAACCGAGACAACCTGTACTTGTGTTGGACACGTGTCAACATACGGTGCAAGGTTGCCTCGGGTATTTACAGAAAAATTAAAATCAAGAGGCATCTGTCACAAACTCTTTTGTAGAGGGGGCATTTGTGGAAATATTAATAATATACACCTTTCTGTTTGATTTCAGACCTACAAGTACGACATAATCTCTTAAAAGGGCGGTGTACTTTGTTCTTTTTATTTTTACAATTAGCGACAACCGGTGTACCTATGAAAAAGTACATCGTACTTTGGATTTTTCCAATTCCAGTTGTAAAAGTTTTATGGTTTTTGAGTTGAGAAACATTTGCCATGTCATTGCGTGGATAATTTTCTGTAAATTTTTGGTGGATGTAGTATTTCTATTTTGAGTTTATCAATCCACGTTAACTAATTTTTCAAGTCAAATTCAATATGTGTGACTTTAGCAAACACCAAGTGCACAAATATTATTACAGAAAACATATCTAACATATTTTTATGTATATTTTCTTATTTTTATCATAATGTGGCTTTGGTAACTCGTAATCGTGATCTCGTATTCAAATACTATGTAATAGAATATAATGAGTATATCAAAACAACACGTATCCATACTAACGCGTTTTTTATTTTAGCTCCATTTATGTGATTACAATTTCTTTTATCATAATCAAGCAGTAACCAGCAAGTTATAAGCAAACGATACTATTAGTAATTAAATCAAACATAAAACGAAAAGACACTACTACACAAATGGGTATAAAGCCCCCTTAATAAAGCCCTTTCTATATGAAAAAGGGGCTCTAAAGACATTCTCCTTCCTTTTTAAAATGATAGAGCCATGTTTTTAATGATAGAAGAGGGCTTTATTTGAGTAAAACCATAGACCCATGTTTCTTTCTTAAAAACCGGGATCTATTCTACTCATATTTTCAACATATTTTCACCATCAAAATATTCCCACCCATATTTTCAACAGCCCGCTCTCTTTCTCCCCAAAATTTCACCAAAACTTTAGGCGGTGAAACCCTAACCCTCTCTCAATACTTCCCCAAAATTTTCAATACCGATTAGAAATTCTAAAAAATTCCCCCCCATCTACTTTCACAAAACCAAACCCTCTCTCACTTCACCAGGTCCGCAACTTTAAACCCTAACCCTCTCTCACACACAATCAGATCTGGAGTTTTATTAGTGCCGTCACACAGACATATCTTCAATTAACAGGTATCTAATTTCTGCAATTCAATTTTGTTCAATTAATCTTTCTAATAGCTTATAGATATATTTCATCCCATTCTCTTCCACCGCCAGAAAACCAAACCCCCAACAATAAAAAAAACTTCCACCACTTCACACATAGCAGGTTGGATCACAACCACTACCCCAAATAGATCCAGCCACCAATAACCTCCAATTCTTATGTCCTAATTTTCTGATTACCAGTTTCGACTAAACAAATATGCTGATTATAGATGAGATTTTTGGAAATCCGATATTTTATTTGTTGACAAATTTAGATGATTGGTCTTTGGGATTGCAAACGAAATTATGGAATTAAATGGACCGACTTCTAATTTGTAAGTATTAACCTTAATTAAATTTTATGTTTTGGTATTTTATTTAGGGGTTTGATTTTAGATGCCAGCTATAGTTTGAGTAATGATTTTCGTGTTACTTTCAGAAATAGAAATATCTTATTTTAATGTGATAGTATTATATATGGATTTTGTTTATTAAAGTTGGTTTTGTTATGTTGTTTTCGAGTTTTAGGGGATGTAGAAGATGATCAGAATGACGATGACATCGGATGAGTATTATCAGGTATATAAGAATGACTCTTTTTTTGGTATTTTTTTAGTCAAATTTTGTAAATGGATTCTAGGTTTAGTTAAAAAAATTGGAACTTTATTGATACACTGGACCGTTTGGGATAAAAAAAATGTGGTTTAAATGCTATAAAAAGATGTTAATTTGCCATTGACAAAATTCCATTTTTCCACGTCCAGTGCATCCATACCGACATACATGATAAAGATTTCGGCAATAAATGACATTGTTGCAAAAGCATGTCTGCAATCCAAAAACCTGGAACAAAACAAAGTTATAATTTCTGACCAATTACTGAAAGTTGAGCATATAGGTTAACCGTAGAGGTGGAAAATGGGCGGGTTGAGTACACTAACTACTAACTCGCCTTTCAAAAAAAAGAATTTAATTTGTAGGTTCTCCGTACATAAACTTTAGATGACTTGCAACTAGGGGTGTCAGTAGGGTCGGGTTGACCCGACCCGCACCCGAACCCGAACCCGATTAGGCTAATCGGGTCGGGTTAAAAAAAGTAACCGGGTTGTTTTGACCCGACCCGTGTAACCCGATATTTTTAGCGGGTCGGATTAAGGTTACAAAAATATTTTTGTCGGGTTAGCGGGTCACTCCGATAAGACCCGATTATCAAAATGTTTTTTTTAATTAATAATCATAAAAAGCTCAATACTATTTGCCTACCAGTCTGCAAAATGCGTGGTAAAACGTTTGGTTAGCCCATGTGTTCTAACGTATGTATTACTTCAGGTAAGGTCTATACTAGCTACTTAGGTATGTGTTACTTAGTTACAGAGATTGAAGTTGAATAAGTAGTTAGTTAGTCACAAATAAATATGTACCTGATGTTTTTGATGTTATTGCTGCACATATCAGATGCATTTACTTAGTGGCTCACACATACACATGATATTATAATGGTACGTACTATACAAATTAAAAAGTAAGTACACTGTATGAGTTATGATGTTGGTTTATGTAAGCTAAAATTTATTCTATACGCTCCTAATGGTGCTATACTCTGTCTGATATACGAATGGTTAGATTGCAAACTAATGGCTTATGATTTATGATATATGAAATGCTAATATAAAATTCGATTCACACAGTAGGTTATATTTTCCTTATGTTACTTTTGTAACAGTAAGACACTAATTGGTTTAAAATAGTTGCCATTAGTAATATCACCCGGTAACCCGAATCATCCGACCCGACATAACCCGACCCGAATACCACCCGAACCCGATAACCCGATTCCTTATCGGGTCGGGTCTCGGGTGATTTTTTAAAATCTAAAACCCGACACAACCCGACCCGACAAGATCCGATAACCCGATAACCCGACCCGATAACACCCCTACTTGCAACCCATTTGACTCGTATCCCTTGCAACCCATTTGACCTGTTTGACCCGTTAAAACATAGCCAAAAGCAGCCCATTTATAGACAAACTGGTCAAATTTGGCACCACTAATTAACTGCCAAAATGCACTATAACTGCTATAGAATACCTACTTCATTTATAGACCCGTCTTTACCTGCAAAGTGCAAACAGAATCTGTAGCAGAAAAGATGGCTCCAAGTGCTTTCATCAAATAAGCATAAATACAACAGTTTGAATGAATAAGTTAGAAACACATAATCAAAAGTGATAAAAGTCAATCTATATACTGGTAAACATTTCCCGATAGTAAAATATAGAAGATAAAGAAATACCAAAAAAGTTTTACAGTACTAAAATCTGCACTTTCAGAGAATATACACATATGAAACGACAGAAAAATCAAAAGGAAGAGAGATCACATACCAAGATAGTCCTTTATCTCAAGATAATCAATGCACAATTTGGGAAAAAAACGTGTCGAAACTGAAACTGCGTTAGGATCTATAACAGTATAACCATATGGAAATGTCATCCATACTCGATCAGGATATTCAATCAGCAGAAACTAACAAATATATAACCGATTAGTATACTCTCGAAAGCTATTATTTACATGTGACCAGCCCAAATAAGCGAAGGAATAAGCCAGCAACAAAGATATTTTGATAGCAATGAGAAGATATTAGTATTCTGCCACATCCCACAGGTGTATTTCACGTGTATAATCAAAATTGGACAACTACATAAGCACAAATAGTTTATAAAGACAAGAACTATTAAGAAAACTTAACGTACCAAATGATATGATGGCAAAAGATATCAAAAGATGTTAATTTGGCATATTTGTAGGGATTCAGTAATTTGGGATAAGCTATCAAAGTGCGGGCAGATATGAAGAATAATGGTTTGAAAGCCAGAATAGCATAACAAGTTGAAGCAAATCAGAGAAGGCTTAAGAAAGAGCTTAACAAGCAAGATGTCTTAGAGGCGAAAGGTACTTCTTTTCCCTCTTGATTCATGTTGGTGACTTCGGTAACGGGTCAATATAAGTATCTAAAGAACGTGTCGAAGTACGGTTGATTTGGGTCAAATTGGGTGGAACCATAGAAATGTTTCTCTTTGCCCGCTTTGAAGCTTCCGCCTTCTTGGAACGTGTTGTTAAACCTACATTGGTATAACAGTTTTGTCTGTGTTTCATATTTGTTTTGCAACTTATCAGGATGCTTCAATATCAATCTCATTTACACATAATTATGCATTTTCTAAAGTAGGGGTGTTTGGTATTGGGAATGAATTTTAAGTATTCATCCATTTGTGTTTTAATCAATATGCAGAAGAACGATGAAGAAATACGAAATGAGATTTCATTAATTGAGGGATCAGGGAAACGTCATCAAGATGAACCAAGTAGCGGGAAACAAAGTGTGGATTTGTTAGACTGATCGGAATCAGATGTTGTGGATTTGGCAACGATAGTGTAGCAAGGATTCCAACCTCTTAATTCAAGGTTTCGTCTTTTTTAATTACAATTAAGATTCAATCTTTTTTTTACTATTTATGTCACTTATATGTTTTGATTCTTTATCATTCTGTCTTCTATTAAGTTTGTAGTCTTCTGTTATTTTTGCTCTTTTAATTTGTAAATATGATTAATTTTGTCTTCAGTTTTAAGATGGAGAAGAAGATGAGAACATCATCAGGTATGAAATTTTGTGAATGTTTGTTTCTGTGATAGCTGATCCAGGTGGTAGAGTATTTGTCTCAGATCCATGAAACCAGCAAGAGGGCATTTCCTTGCTCATGCAGCCACTGAGAGATTGATGTTTAGGAAGGGCAAGGGTGAACAGCGTGCTTGCAAAGTGTTTGATGCACCTAATCTCCCCGAGACATAAGCAATATCCTTACAAACTTGGTTTGCACATGCCACTAAGCACTCATGATTTCATGATTACATGTCTATGTTTTCCTTAACAAAAAGGCACATTTTTTTTATTACAGGCGGTGGAATTGCAGATGCAAACGACTAAGTTTGCTGTAGTAACATAAGGGAATACACAATACGTTGGTAAACATGTTTAGATCTTTTCCTTTCAGCTATCAACTGAATAGATATTATAGTTTGGATGTTCTACTTTGCTACAATAGTTCTGTTTATTAAGTAGTAATGTCATGAAGTTGCTATGGCTATGTTTCTGCAAATTACTGTAATCTTCTTAGTTGTGAAAGTTGTTTTTATTACCCATCGTGTTTTCTCATGCAACTGATAGAAAGGTAATGCATCCATTCTGAAACAATTGGCAAAAGTAGCATTAATTAGATAATCTAGGTTTTTTTTAGGTAAGATTTACAAGTAGTTTGTGCTTTACTGGTTTATTCTCACTAGTAGGTTTGATCAGAAGATTTGAAACTAGTTTGTGGTATTGGAAACTAGTTTGTGCTTTACCGGTTTACGTAGATGTTTGGATATGAGTTCATTTGCAACTAGTTTGTGTTCTGACTAGTAGTAGTAACAGGATGGACGCAATGCCTAACTCGCCGAAGCCTGCCCATTTTGCCACCGAGAATTCCATAATAGTTAATGTAAATGGATTCTTGTATTCTTTTGTTCAGTTGGCCTACTTTTCGTTGCATAACCCATAGGGATTTTCTAAATCTGTTATTGTAATCAAACTTATGAACACATGAAGAATTTGAGACATGTCACTTTATAAATAGGAATAAGTACATGTTAATGTGTTATTTTAATAGGAAAACAGATCTGACTGTTTGATCTAATAACTGTGCGTCATACGGCTAACATGTTTGAAGCCTCACATATTTCTACAATCTGAAACTTGCTTTATATTGCTATATTCTTTATTTATCTTCTCTTACATTGAGCTTATGCATGTCTTTTTATAGATGTCGTGGAGCGTGAGCTTGTTCATTCCAGTGTGTGCGGCATCTGATGATCAGTCAGGCTAGTGTTTCAGAAAGGTCCGCATGTGGTCATGTCATTTGTATCTCTTCTTTATCGTACCTCACCAAAACACTTATGATACTGCTGTGATGTTTAATAATATTAGAATGTTTGTTAAGTTCATGTTCAGTCCTTAGAACTTGTATTAAACTAACTTGACTTATGTCTGATATTGAATAATTGGTTTTTGCTATACATGGTTTTTTTGCAATTTGGTTTTGTTGCTTGTTTAGTGTGTTTTGCTGTGTGGATACCTGGAAATAATACACCTGGTATTGGTATTTGATTAAAAAAAAAATCTCATAGAGCCATGTTTCAAAACAAAAAACAGGGATCTATGCTAAATAAAAAACTGTTTTTTAAATCAAATAGAGCCCGGTATCACGGGGGAAAACAGGGATCTATTATTCATCATAGAGCCCCTTTTATAAACCGGGACCTATGCCATCTTCTAATAGAGTCCCCTCCCTTTTGATTCCCCAGGCAAAAAAGGGCTCTAAGGGGGTTTTAAACAGGGCTCTATGTGAGTTTTTGTAGTAGTGAAAGGCCACCAGCTGAGCCAACAGCCAACCGCTCCTCTTACTCTTAAAATGAAATAAACTAGATTTGACCAACATGTTCGATCGAGTGAACTTCAATTGAACACGCAACATTGAAAATAGAAACATTCATTCTTGACAAACGAATTGGAACATTGATACGTCAAGTATCTTAAAAAGAAGATTCCGATTTGAAAATATATATTGATTCTCATTCCCTGCATCGTTTGTATATATCATAACCACTTTGTATTGATATTTATTTACAAAAATTAAGTTCAATCTTAACTTACACGAAAAAGCTAAACGTTTTCAAAAATACTAAAAGTTAGACTTTATCGTATAAAAATGTAAAATAAATTTTAACATTCAGGGTATAAAATTATTAATAGATGTCTTGATATAAGAATTTGCAAAAAAAAATATTATCATAGAGCAAAAAAATATTGTTCATAGCACCACTGAGTCCACCTACAAGATTAACCAGCTCCTAGAGTTCCTCAAGGATGATAAACTCTCCCAGGTACTCACTAGACTTGCAGCTCTTCAGACTGACCTCTAGGTTGTCAAGTCTAGATGCGATGTCATCTATGACGTGCACATGGATCCTGAGGCTAAATTTCAGCTCCGCAAAGCAGCCAAATGATATATCACCAATGCAACAACTCTTGCAGACATTGCTCAGACTCTGAAAGCCTCTGATATTCCTAGTCTCAGGACTTGGATTACTACCATGGAGATTACTCAGTCAACCATTCAAATTGATGTCAAGTTAAGGCTGATACTCAGTTGATGAAGAGCATGGTCACTGAAATGTATCAAGCCTTCAAGGGTACCACCACTCCCCCTCCTCAGGACCTTCCCAGTTACCAAAAGTTGGAATCAATCAACCTGATCCTTCAACTTTTGAGGGGGGGGGGAATGAAGCTCCAAAACTACTAACTTGGGAAGAACCTCCCACTCAAACTGAGGGGGAGCATGAAAAAATGGGGACTGATGAACCACAAAATGAGAATTTGAACTTAGTGGTAGTCGAACAACCCAAGGAACCTGAAATTCCAAATCCAACTCCACTAAGTTCTATTCCACCTGAGTCCTCAGTGTCAAAGGTGGATAAAGGCAAGGTCATTGCTGATGCAACTCAGTCTCCACCCAAAAAGCTAGTAAATGATTCAAAGTAAAGAAGGCATGATCCTGATGCTCTAATACTAGTTCCATATGAGATCAATGGGAAGTTGTACAAGATGACACCAGGTGAAATCCAGGAGTACTTGGACATAATAGAAAGGGCTAAGGCTAGTGAGGCAACAAGAGCTGAAATCCTCAAAGTATCCACTGAGTTTGTAAAGGAAGTTGGTGGTGATCCAAAGGAACTCCTCAATGAGTCTGGTGATCAAGACTCCATCAAGAAGCAAGAAGAAGAGCTTAAAGCCATTCAGGAAGCTATGATGAAGAAACAACACCAAAGAAGCACACAATTAAAGAAACTGTTTGATCAGTACACTTGGATTACTACTCAGAGGAGGAAGCCTGAGCCCATCACAAATCTTCAGATCATCCCTAACACCAAACCAATCAATGCGTCTGTCTTCGGGAACAATGATGAGAGGAGTTTTGAAGTTATGAAGAAATTATCATTTGGGGATTTTAGACTAAGTGAATGGGATGAGATAGGAAGGATTCTCAAGACTAAAACGAACAAATGTGTTCCTAAAATACTCAACTCTCTCAGTAAACGATATGAGAGGTTAAAGCAAGTGAAAGAACAGTTAGGTATCAATGAGGATCTTCCATTGGCTGAACATGATCCAACACAAACTCAGGGAAGAAAAATAAATAGGATTGAGCTTGAACCTGAGACAAGAATCCCTGGTTTGGAATGCAATAGGACTCTACCTGAAGGTATTCCGTTTGTGAACAACATGGTTGTTGAAGAACCTGAGTGGGGCATCTTCTTTATTGATGAATTTGGAGATCATGCCTTTCAGAGGATGAGTGATATAGATAAATGCAACACTAGAGGGTTGTTTATCTACCTAGTCATGGCAGGACAAGTTCAGACTGAGGAGAACCAAAGGTTTGCTGGGAAAGTCAGGGAGATGATAGCAATGAGGCCTGATAAAGAAAAAGTGTTAAGCTCTTCAAAGGTGAAGAGAGAAGCAATGGATGCCTCAGGGCAATGTTATCTTTGTATGTTGTTTTCTTGTAATAGACTGATAAGTCTTTTGTAATGATGAATAAAAAGTAGCACTTCGTTATACAAGACTTTTCATCGGTAACTTAGTTAGTATGAGAAGAATCCTATTTGCTCACTTATTACAAATAGACTTAGGCATATTTTATATCCAAATAGGGGGAGATTGTTAGGTCAGCTTTATACACACTGATCTTATTGATGGTTAGTTATGTACAACGTGACCTCCCTAATGGATTTGAACATAATACACCTAAGTTTATTGTTTAACCTTGAACATTATGAAGTCACTGAGTGAATAGTCATTTAGTGAGTTACCTTCAAGAGCTCAGCCTGAGTCTAAGAGAAAGACTCGAGTATTCAGTGAGGCGAGACTCAATGAATGATGTACCTGAGACGAAGAAGAAAGTGATGGGTTCAATGAGTGATGACATTAACTCACTTAGCCCCATACGATCTCCCTGAAGGAACAATGCCATTTAAGAGATTGAAGAAAAGGCCGGATAAGTTTGAAGAAGATAAGATGTAGTACACACATGGTTATCGTAACTTACCCTTTTGGGTTAGACATAGTTACTAAGTTTGTAAAGGACTTTGTCCTCATACCTAGTTTAGGTTAAAACAAGTCTATACGTATACCTCAGTTAAAGACAAGAATTGCACATGGTAATTCTTTGTCACTTACCCAGCCTTAGACTCTATAAATAGGATGCATTGTAAAAGAGAGAACTCAAGTTTGTGCACTCAATGCTTTAGTCATTCACAAACAGTTTCTCTCTTCCAAATATGATAGATAGCACTTGAGTTCTAAACTTCTATTGACTTTATCATCAAACTTATCAATTGATTGGATTGATATACTTCCTTAGTTAGGAGATCACAAAACGCACATTGTCTATTCAATCCCTATTGTAGTCTCGCATGTAAAAGGGTATAATTCTTTAAATAATAAGAGTTAAACGTTGAAAAACCTTTTGTGTATTATTTACATTATTGTTGTGTTAATTGCATTACTTTGCCATGAGTTAGGTTAATACTTATTTATATTAAGTACAACACTAATTACAAGGGACCAACATGTATTGATTATAACCAAATCTATTGGGACGATCCTAACTTACTTGACTTTGCTATAATCGAACGAGTATACTTGCTCATATGCGTTGTTAATGAGTTATTTTGTCTAGTTTATAAATTTAAAACTAGGAACGCAAGACGCGCATCAGGACCGAAACGTAAAATAATGGCCGAAACATAAAAAATGGGCGGATGCGGAAAAAAAATGACGAAATCGTAAACCTGACCTAATGTGTAAAAAAATGGACCGAAATCGAAAAAAAACGGACGAAGACGTAAAAAGACTGACCGAAACGGGAAAATCCAATGTTGGAAAATAACGTCTACAACGACGATTAATCTTCGATTACGCACTACAAGCCCACTGACCTTGTCGATTAATGTAATAGGGCCAAACAAATAGGTCAACCGTAATCAATGGTTTTCAAACTTTTCCGAAACCTTCTAATCTTGCTAAAAGTACCTATAACTCACCGTAAACTTGTTTCGATCAATTATGGTATATATTTAAATCTATTACATGGTTTTTTTTAGAAAAACGTCTTGCCAATAATATCAAAAACTCGCCAAAAATACACAAAACTTACCAAAAATACTCAAGTTTTGTAAGAAAGGCCAATTCGACGAATTGCTGATTAATCCCACCACGAGTGATTTCAAGATACAAGGTGAACGACCGTTCGGCTAACGATTCACGATGTTTGCAACCTTGAAAATAATGGACCGAAACGTAACAAACGGACGAAATCGGAAAAAAACCTAAAGAAATTGTAAGCTGACTAAATCGTAAAAAAACTATAAAATCGTAAAAAAACTAACGAAATCGTAAAAAAACTAACGAAATCGTAAAAAACAGACGAAAATGTTAAATACTGATGAAAAACAAAAAAAAGATATGGACTAAGAAATCTAAAAAAGAAAGAAATCGGGAAAAAACTAACGAAATAGGAAAAAAATGACGAAAGAATAATAAACGGACAAAAACGTAAAAAAAATTGACAAAATCGTAAAAGAAACTGACGAAAACGTAAAAAAAACCGTAAACGTAAAAAAGGGACTGAAACGTAAAAAGCTCATCGAAAAAGTAAAAATAGAACGAAATTTTTAAATTTTTTTGAGAAAAAACGTATCAAACATGACAAAAACATAAAAGATCGGACAAAATCGTGAATACACTACCGAAAACGTAAAAAAATTAAGATTATAACTGAGACACGTTTAGACCCATTGTGAGACCCAGCTAAAGGCATTTATAATATAACTTGTTTGACCTAAGTAAAACCTATATGTAATTTTAATAGTGACATAAGTGGACCTTTTATCCATACATGTTAAAAAATGATTTGTACTCTTCGTTTTTTACATGTTAAACAAAAAAGAGGGGTAGAAAAGTAATTTTATTTTTTGATGAAGTACAAAAGTAACTTTTTGTACACAGATCCACCTTGAGGGATTGATTTATACTGATGAAACCATTCTCTTCTTACGGCCATGTGAAAAATAGCTCCCGTATGAAACAACCATACACCTGTAAATCTCTTCATGCCTTCATCCGCAACCGCTGCTTTACAACACAGGGCGTTACCATCTTCTAAAGTGCTAGCGACATTTCCTTGAGGATTAGAGGTATTAAAACCTCAAAAATCTTTCTTGAAGTGACCCGGATTCCCGCATTTGAAGCACTTAAAACCATTCTTCTTCCTTCCTACTTTAGATTTACCATGACTCCCACTAGAGCCATGTTCTGTTGACCTACCTCACGTCACCACCAAAGGCTCCATTTGTCTTGGACTGGTATGTCTGTCCTCCTTATTTTTACGCCTATTTTCTTCTTCTTAAAACAACGTCTGCAACATCATCGAAGACTAGATAGTCTGAAAGTACATTAGTGGTTAAGGTGATTATAAGTTGATCATACGAGTCAGGTAAACTTTGAAGTAGAATTTTAGCACATGCTACAACTTAGAGAAGTTAGTTGAGAAAATAGAGTATTCAACCTGTTGACGTGCTCCATCGTGGAAGTAGGTTCAGTCATGCGTAGAGCATATAACTTCCTCTTAAGGAAAATCTTACTGTTAATTGACTTTGCCTCGTAAAGTCGAGTGAGATGATCCCAAATCTCATTCACACTTTTTTTCTCCTCTATGCTCGACAAAACTCTATCTGCTAATGCCATATGAAGATTTGCAATAGCATTTCCGTCCATCTCTTCCCATTTACTGTCGTTCGTGACCTCAGCTGGCCTTTCATTAATGACCGCTAAACATTTATCCTTTCGAAGGATAGCCTTCATCTTTAATTTCCACAACGAGAAATTATTCTCGTTGAATTTTTCAATTTAAGATTTCACCGCCATTGCTGCAATCACAATCTACTTTTTGACACAACTATATCTGATAATAGTTACAAACACCTTTTGAGTGAGTATAATTTTAATTATCTTTTGATGTGGAGGGTCCACATATTAGTGACAATCACGGAGCACACGATAAATTATTATACATACACCCAACCTTAGCTCTGATATAACTTATTGAGAAAAGTGACACGGGACTTAACAAACGCACGGTTAAAATATATGAAATGCAATAAAAGACGACACATAGATTTAACGTGAAAAACCCCCAAAAAGGTAAAAACCACAGGCAAAGAAATATACTTCACTATGTAAAAATTAGAAGTTACACGTTCTGTCTAATTACAAGGGTAAAAACGGACCGAAACGTAAAAAGCTGATCGAAAAAGTAAAAACAGAATGAAATTTTCAAAAAAATGAGAAAAACGTAACAAACATGACAAAAATAAAAGATCGTAGAAAATCGTGAATACAATACCGAAAACGTAAAAAAAATTAGTATTATAACTGAGACACGTCTAGACCCGTTGTGAGACCCAACTAAAGGCATTTATAATATATGAAGGGAAACTTGTTAGACTTGAGTAAAACCTATATGTAACTTTAATAGCGACATAAGGGGACCTATTATCCATACATGTTAAAAAATGATTTGTTTTTTACATGTGAAAAAAAAGAGGGGTAGAAAAGTAATTTTCTTTTTGATGAAGTACAAAAGTAACATTTTGTTCCTATATAAGTGCTCTCGGAGTGGTCGCGCCGTGGGGTGCCAAACCCATGGCGTGGGCCGCGTGATGACTCCGTTGGTCGTCAAAACCCGCGACGCGGGAACCCTACTGGGTATCCCCACGTCGCGTGGTAACTTTTTTTTTATTTAAAAAAATTCATTTAACCCTCCCCCCAAACGGTTAGTTTTTGAAAAAATTTCATTTCAGCCCCCCCAAACGGCTAGTTTTCGAAAAAAATTCATTTCACCCCCCCAACGGCTAGTTTTTTGAAATTCAAATTATAACGGCTATATTTTTCGATCCGTCTATAAATATAACTCAAAATCAACCATTTCTTACACACCAAAACACGAATACTCTCTACAAACAAATATTAATCCCAATCACGTTCCGTCAGTTTTTGAAATCGATGCTTACTTCTTGCCACTAGCACACGATCATTATCAACGGTTGCTTGAAGAAGAGAATCGTCCAAGACTATCTCGGACCCCAGTTAATCGTGACCGAAAAGGTGCTGAGGAACGGCTCATGAACGACTATTTCGTTGATAATTGCAGGTATCCTTTGGTTAAGTTTCGTGAAAGATTTCGAATGAGCCGAAGACTATTTTTAAAAATAGTTAACGGCATAAAAAATTATCAGGCCGATCCTCTTCCTGCGCATTTTCATTATTTTACTTCTCGACCCGATGCTACGGGTCGAATGAGTATTAATGATATTATGAAGTGCATAATGGCTATACGTCAATTGGCATACGGCAACATGCCGGATGCATTTGATGAATATTTACAAATTGCTGATCGAACCAGACGTGAGTGTTTAATGTATTTTAATATGTGTGTTATTGAATTGTATATGGCCAAGTATTTTAGAAAACCTACTCCGACCGATGTTGATCAAATATATGATCTACATCTTACGAAAAATGGTTTTTCGGGGATGCTTGGCAGCATTGATTGTATGCACTGGGAATGGAAAAATTATCCAGTTGCGTGGCATGGACAATACGCTGGTGGTTATAAAAGATACCCTACTTTGATGCTTGAAGTTGTTGCTTCGCAAGATCTGTGGATTTGGCATGCGTTTTTTGGGATGGAAGGTGCGAATAATGATATTAATGTTTAGATAATTCTCCGTTATTTGATGACCTTCTGAATGACGAAGCACCGGTAAAACCGTATACGGTTAACGGAGTTCAGTATCAAAATGGGTATTACTTAGCGGATGGTATTTACCCACAATGGGCGAGTTTCGTGAAGTCTTTCACGGTTGCAACTGACGCCAAACATGCTCACTTCAAAAGGCGTCAAGAAGGTGCACGGAAAGATGTTGAACGTGCATTTGGTGTTCTCCAAGGACGTTGGGGAATACTACGTCAACCAGCACGCGCGTATGAAGTAAACACCTTACGACGACTCATGTATACGGGCATCATACTTCATAACATGATTTTGAAAGATCAAGGTGTGCAGGTTTTAGATTGGAACCAAAATTACATTAACCCGTCAAGAAATATGCAACGAACATGGGTTGATCGGTGTGAAGTTTACCGCCGAAAAAACAAAGAATTACGTGACCGACAAACCCATCAAAGTCTTCAACAAAACCTTATGGATCATATCTGGAATCAAATTGACCACGGATATGAAGATGCAAATGAAGATGAAGAAAACTAAACGGCGGGTCGTATGATTTTTTAATTTTCGTATGTTTTTTTAATTTTCGTATGTTTTTTTAATTTTCGTATGTATTTTTTATTATGTTCGTTTTATTTTAAAAGTATTGTAATGTTGGTTATGTTTAATGAAATATTTAAGTTTATTTAGGGGGTGATTTGTAAAATTCTGAAAAACTGGAAATCACTTGGAGTGATGACTCCCTGAGTGAGTGAGTTTCGCTGATGTGACACCCCAAATTACACTCACTTGGAATGATGACTCCTTG
This sequence comes from Glebionis coronaria, assembly GCA_025667525.1. Lineage (NCBI taxonomy): Eukaryota > Viridiplantae > Streptophyta > Magnoliopsida > Asterales > Asteraceae > Glebionis > Glebionis coronaria. Next base: position 62,514 of record JANFOE010002527.1, on the reverse strand, counting down.
TGCTCTATTTGTACTTTGATAGATATATTCTTATTCCCTCCCTCCCCCTTCTTGTTCTTCTTCTTCTTCACCCAAAAAGAAAAGAAAAGCTCCATTTCCGGCATTTGTTACCGGAAAAAGTACGACGACGTCATCATTCATCTTCTTTTTCTTCCTCCTCATAACCACGACATTCGCCGACCTCGCACAAGACACCAAATAACTGACATCTTTCATCACCCAAGTCCCACACCACTCCAGAATCATCTGGAACACATCCTAACACCTGTTCATGGACATGCGTTACTTGTGATGACACCAACTCTTCAGTCATTGGTCTCCATTTACCTGCAGCTGGTCTGGTGGCCCCCATCCCTAAAGCCTCCCTTGGCTTGATCACGTTGCTTATCGTGCTTTCCCTCCACTCGAACGCGCTCACAAAGCTTCCTGTCGATTTCTATGGACTTAGAAATTTAAGGAACTTGTACCTGCATTGGAATAGCTTTACTGGGGAGTTGAACATGTTGACTAAGTCTGATAGTTTGGTCCAAGTTGATTTGAGTGAGAATGGGTTTAATGGGGAGCTTCCGTCTCATATTTCTGAATTGCCTCAGCTTACTGGCCTTTTTTTGCAGGGGAATAAGCTGAGTGGTCGTCTGCTAAGTTTCATACCCGATAGTTTATCTGAATTGGATGTTTCTAATAACGACTTTAACGGGTCGATTCCGGTGTGTTATGCGGGTCGATTCCCTTTGGAAGCTTTTTTGGGTAATATGAATTTGTGTGGTTTTCCGTTTTGGAAGATGTGCACGGAGACGGTTTCGCCCTCGGTAGTTTATAAGAAAACCAAGAAAAATAAGTTGGTGTTTTTTGAGGGTGGGATTTATAGCTTTGGTTTAGAAGATTTGTTGAGAGCGAGGAGTGCGGAGGAGGTGTTAGGGACAGGCAGTGTAGGGACGTCGTATAAGGCGGTATTGGAGGAGGAGGGTACTACGATTGTTGTGAAGCGGTTGAAGGATGTTGTGGTTAGTAACAAGGAGTTTGATGGCGTGATGGAAGGGTTAGGAAAGATGAAGAATGAAAATGTCGTTCCCATTCGGGCGTATTTTTTTTTTCCAAATAGGAAAAGTGGCTTGTGTTTGATTATTTTCCGGCCGGTATCTTGTCTTTGCTACTTCATGGTATGTATGATTGTTATAGTTATCGCATTTTGAAATTAATTATTGTGTTTTCGAATTGGTGATAGTTAGTCACTGATTTTAATTTATTGACTTTTAGGCATCTAGCATTTAAGCTGTAATATGTGTTCATATAGTAGGATTTTGAGTTTTTAGGGATTAGAATCTTTAGTGCATTGAGTTTTTAGGGATTTCGAGTTTTGGTGTTCATAATGTGTAGTTAAATAGGATGTGTTGCAGACTTGCAGGGTAACAACTGTTCTGCAGTTTATTCAAAATTTTGAATAGGATAGTGGTACCACCAAAATGTTTACATGTGCTTATTACTATGTGTAGTGTACCAGCAGCTCGTTTTGCACAAATCCTAGAAAAATTTAGCGATTATCGAACTAGTTAAAAAATAACAAAAGCTTCTAAAAGCACCAAAAGTTATCTAATCTATAAAATCGGAAATTGAATAGTTTGAATTGATAAGCCTGTGGGTGTTGTTGGTCTTACTTTTGGCCCATATCAGTAGAGGTTCACTCGAGCTACAGTGAGTTTTTTTATTTGGTTGAAGCAGAGGTTGGCGATGATGTGTGTGGATCTTAATTGTTTTGCAGGAAGTAGAGGTTCGGGACAGACCCCTCTTGATTGGGACCATCGGTTAAGAATTGCATTGAGTGCTGCTAGGGGAGTGGCTTACTTACATGTGGCAGGGAAAGTGGTTCATGGTATGTAGAAATTGATAACCTATGAATCTATGAAGTGGGTTGATGTTTTCTAGTGAGAGAAACTAGAGAGAGAAAGTGAGAGAAATATGTGGAAGATTTTATTACTATGAAATGTGAAATGGAACAACAACCAACCCCTTTCCTTAGTGGAAAGGGGTATTTATAGTACCAAGCTAATCATGGCTTGGGCCGGTCCATGACAAGCCCATGGACCGGTTCTTACTTAAGTTAATAAGTAACTAACAACTATTATCTAACTACGAGCTATTACAACATGAATATTATTGTGGAGTGACCGATACTTCTAATATACGTAAAAACGTATTTCTAACAATCTCCCCCTAAGGGAGGTCACTCCACGTTTACAAAGTTCTAAACCTAGCATACTATACTAAGTCTTCGTTCTTTAGCTCGTAGTCTTTTCTTCTTTTCTTTCTTTTGTTGTGAATATGTTGATTTGATCTTTTTGGCTTTGACTTGAGAGCATTGTTCTTTGGCCTTTCACGTGCGATCTTTGCCTTTCTTGTGAACTTTGCCTCCTCGTGACTTCATGTTCCACATACTTACGTCTTTTTGTTGAATTCTTGAAAGCTTCAGAGTTTGGTACAGCGGAAGGCTTCATCTTGTACTTTCTTGAATTTTTGTTGCAAAAGACATAAGCATGTGGGAACGACTTTTACAGGTACACCGCAACACCACCGTCTTCACTGGTACACAGCAACGCCACCGTCTTTAACAGGTACTCAGCAACGCCACCGTCTTTAGCAGGTACACAGCAACGACACGAATAAAATGGCTTTGAACATTTTATTCTAATTCGGTAGCATTTTACCTCCGGTCGGTGAAGACCGTTGGACGATATTAGATATCGTACCCGTGACGGATAGTTTCAATTAAGTAACTTCCTGACAGGATTTCGCGGGTAAACCCGTTCTCTTTATTCGACCGTCCAAAGGTGACTGCGAACATAAAGAGTGAATCACTTGGATAAATTATCCTTGTGATTAAAAGCCGTCAATTCATGAAACCTGGAACAAGTGAATTTCAATTAAGATTTTCACCATCGTTGCTTTCCAGTTGTCACGAGCTCAATTCATAAAGAATCTTGCACGTTACCTACCAAGTGCTGTTTGATGTTGACACTAGAAGGATTTCCACTCGTCACTGTGATCAATAAAGATTCACTCTGAGTGTTCTGGCAAGATCATATGATAATGCGAAGAGGCCTGGAACGAGTTTAAGTTCAATTAAGAATTAAACCACTGTTACCTTCCAGTTTTTCACAAGATTGGTTCTAAAAGAACCGCACGTGTAACCTACCATGAGCTTGTTTGATGTTGGCTCAAGCAGGATTTCCATCTTCATTGTAATACTTGCGTATTACTCGGATGTTCTGGCAATATTACAGGAATACTGCGTAGGACTCATGAAAATCTCTTACTTTTCACAGTGTGTGAGAAAGCAAGGAATAAATGGAAAGTGTCCTAATGAGACTTTTGATGATCTCTTGGCTCTAGACTCGATTGTGCGTTTTGATTTAGTGATCGATGGCTGGAGAGGAGTGCCACCTTTTCAATACCAGTCTATTCGGAGTGAATAAACCAATAGATAACGTGTTGATCTCCGTGTGATTAAAACAAATACCTTTTGAGAGATATTTGAGTTAGCTGGGGAAGGGTTGTGCATTGCATCACTGGGTCCATGATGTCTTTCTTCAATACCGAGAATCATTAGCAAAAATGACCTCAATAGCATATGTATTGACCCGGTTTCTGCCTAAAGTTGTAAGGAGGGCTTCTTTCTTTACACCCTTTATCTTTACATTTCTTTTTCATTCTTCAACCCCTTCAATGCTTACCAATACGTCATCACTAGCACCTTGTTGTGATTGTTCCAGTGCTAGCTTAAGTACTTGGTCGGCATTCAGCTACGTTCACATTCTTTCTCCATCTTTCCTAGGACTTCTAATTCTATCTATGGAATTGTCCTTTGGAAGATTCCATCGGTTCTGATGAATCATAGGACTAAACCTATTCCTACCACCCTTTTGTCACCACATCCGTCGTGAATTAAGCGTGTTTTGGGAAGGAATTGCCACCATGAAAAATCATTGAAAATCACATAAGGTACTTGTGATATTGAAATCAAAAGTTTTGTACCTTAGGTGTTTTATTCATCAAAAACGCTCCCCCTTAACACGTGCTTAACACATATTAAGTTGGATAATCTTTAAGCCTTTTTCATCTTTTAGCCAAGTATCACTTACGTCTCCTTAATCCCATTTTCTCCCCTTATCCAAAATGTTAACCATTAATATTTGGGATATTGAATGGATTAACCGGTGTTTGGGTAACAATGAAATCGATGTTTGGCCATAGAACAAATGATTGCTCCCCCTTAAGTTAATAAGGGGTAGTTGTAGTGCTTTAATATGATATATTTTGAAAGATTTAGAATCTCGTGAGAAATTCTTGAGAAATTATCATACCTTAACACTACAACAAGCCTTTAAAGCACATTATTCACAAATTTACATATTCACAAATAATACCAATATAGAGTGACCTGAAATGTACGACCCTTCAGATGGATCGTTGCAGTGTCCTGTAGTGCACTCCATATGGTCTACCACCCACGAATCTTTCCAAGCTCCTCATCAATCTACGTTCACGGAGCTTTTGATCGATCTTCTTGATCACGTACTTCGCCATCTGCCGGTAACCTGGATGCCAATCCTCCGTCATTTCTGGCAAAGTCCCACCCGAGTTCAGATGCTCCAACTTTCCTCTGACTTGTAGAAGAGTACCATCACTATACTTGTGGAGCTCCCCCACCCTCATAAACTTCATCAAACCTCGACTGTTCAAGTAGAAGATGCCGGAATTCGGAACAGAAATGCCGGTATAAGGACATCTTGCTGCATGTTGAGGTAACACTTGGTTCACAGGACGGGTTAAATTGAGCTTCCTCTGATAGCTTTCGACTCCCAACTGAAGGTCTTCAACTCGTGACTTGATGACAATGCTTCGTGTGAACATACGAAGTGCTGTATTCAATGCAATTAGGTCCTCACGAGGAATATGTGTCAGTTGATCTCTGGTCATCAGAAGCAGCATATCTTCGATATCCTCAAGGCGAATGATGGAAAAATCTCCCTGCTGGATTCTGTATTCCCTGTCATCCTCCCTTTTCAAGCGAATCTCCGTCACATGATAATAGCCGTTCTTGGCTTCTGTTTTCATCCCTAAAATGCTGGAGATACGGATATCGGATCTAACTGAGCTTCCAGAATTGACTAGGCAGCAACCCCTGTACGCCCTTCTGACTCGTTCGTCCCAATGAGATGCACCTATGACAGCATACATATCATAATTACGATTTATCTTAGGGACCCAGAGTCGGTTTACCTTTTCCTCGATGAAGGGTATTGTCCCCCAGTTGGCAGCTTTCAGCAATGTCAGGGATGTTGCTTATTTCGATGACCCCTTCAGTAGATATACCAGATCATTGGTGACAAAGAAGTCAAGAGCAATCTGATTATCTTGATCCATTGGAGGTGGAGCTCTTTCTGATTCATGAAGACCTGGCCGTTGAACGGTATTCAGAGCCTTCAGGATCTCCTCGGCATAGTATTCGAACTCCATTTGGGTCAACCAGGTTTTGGCGCGAAGTCTTGTATCCTTCAGTACTTTCTTCACCAAAGATGGAGTAACCGAAGTCTTATACTCATGAGCAAGAAATGCACATAAGTCAATCGGACTTCGGATACGAAGATACAAGACCTCTTTGTCGGCGTCGGTGATCGGATCATACTGCGCCGCTACCGTGATCCAAGCCTGTGGTGGAGCAGTCTCGTCGATTTCCAACGTGTCCTCCCAGTTTCTTGTGCTTGGTTCAGGTATAGTAGATTGTGGGTTTTGTTGCGGAGGAGTGGAGATGTTAACATCTGCTTGTTCAGATTCAGGCATTTCAGCAGTGTCATGGACGGGTGAGTGTTGTGCAGCTTCTGGTTCGGTTACCGATTCTGCAATCACAGGAGTAACAACACAAGAACTAACGGGGTTAGTGGTAATAGGTATTGATGCATGGATAAATGTACCAGGAATAGATGACCCTGTAGTGGCATTCACGTCATGGCGCCACTTCGATCGTCTGGATTCCGTGGATGTGGACTTCTCCTTTGGTGCTGCATCTTTCTTTGACTTGGTGCCAGACTTAACCACTTTCTTTGAGCTGGCGCCCTTATCCCCTTTTTCACGCTGTTCACCTTTATCCGCATTGCTCCCCTTTACACTCTCCTGGTGACCATCACCACCATCATTACCATCATCATCATCTGCATCCTCATCATCATCATTCTCATCCTCATCCTCATCATCATTTTCATCGTCATCATCATCATTCTCATCATCATCGTCATTCTCATCCTCATCATCCTCCTCGTTCTTATCTTCTTCTTCTTCTTCTTCCTCCTCTCCACCAGTACCCTCGTCTTCCTCACTCTCTTCCCGTTCTTCTTCAGGGAGAATGTGGTAGGGTACCACACTTCCAAACGTCTTGAACAACCTATCATCCTCCATGATAGCGTCATTCAGGGATTGGAAGAGAGCCCGTTGTTTCCTCGATTTATCAAACGATCCAAGTTCCTTCATTCGAGCCTTAAGGATCTTCTTTAGTTCAAAATTCGTCAAGTCATATGCGATCTTGTAGGCGGCTTCTGAAGGATTGGATGACTTGATCATCAAATTATCAGCAGCAAGCGTCTTCAAATCATCACGCAGTTTAGGCATTAAGGATTCAATGGAGTCTTTCACTCTCTGCTCAATCGTAGCTTCAAGAGCTTCTTTTTGCTCTTTAAAGTCATCCTTAATAGCTTTAAGTCTTGCAATTCGTGCTTTATGCCTAGCAGCTTCATCCCTTTTAACCTGAGCAAGTTCTTCTGCATGAGCTTTACGTGTAACTTCCATGTCAGCAGCGAACTTGGCAATCAACTCTTCTTGAGCCTTCTTAGATGCTTCTTCACTTTGAGCTCGTCTTTGTAACTCTTGGCGAAGTTCATCCATTTCGCTCTTTTGTTTATCCATGTGTTTATCCAACATCTCGGCCATCACTATTCCTGCCATTGCAGATGTTGCAGAGCTGCTCTGGGTTGAGGGAATAGGCTCAGTTGTGACTGCGGTGCTAAGGATGGGCTTTGGTGGTGGTGGAGGAAGTGGTGTAGAAACTTGTTTGGTTGGTAAGGGTTGAGTTGGTGGAGGTTGAGTTGTTAAAGGTTGAGTAGGTGGAGGAGGTGGTGTAGAAACAGGGATTGATGGCTCCTTCGAAGTGGAATAATGTTCAGGTGACCCAAACTCATCAACATCATCAGGTTCCATGTACTCATCCTCAACGTCTACTCTTACACCTGAACCACTACCGCCAGTATCTTTTCTGCTCCTTTTAATGGCTGTTTTCATCATTTGTTTCTCAGTTTTCTCAAGATCAGGATCAGCAATATTTTCTTCGTCACGCAGACGCATCTCATCAGCCTTACCCTTTCCTTTCTTACCCTCTGTCTTCTTCTTCTTGGTTTTGGGATCAGGTAAATCTGCTTGCTTCCTTTTACCTTTGCTTTTAACCGTGGTAGATGAGTCTTCACCTGCTAGAAGGCTTGCTCGTTGTTTCTCAATTTCTATTAGCAAGTTCTTGTAGTCATCGGATGCAATAATCTCATCGGTCAGAAGATGACTGGGAATGGGACCAGGAATAACCGTATTCGAATGAGTCTCCTGCCTTAAGTCTACCAAATCGTCATCATCTATCATGTGGTGACGACTACCTGCAAGCTTGTTAATGGATGCATCGTTTTCCATAAAGTAATGTATGATCAACTTAATAAACCTAGGGTACTGGTAAGTTTTAATTTTACCCTTTGTGTTAGTGAAGAGTTGAAAAGTAAACTCCTCCCACAGCAGTGATGCATAATCAATACCCATACCTTTGAACATACCATAAAACATCTTGATGATTGGTGGACGAACAGCATCATACCCAGTTGTTTTGGGTGTTAAGCAGCGGCTTAGAATCCCAAAGATAGCTTTCCATGGTTGACCAATTTTGGCAGTCGTAAACTCAGACGGGGTTCGTATGTCAAGACATCCAATGGCGGTGAACATCTCCATGATCTGGTCCTTAGTTGGGTTGGCTGAGTATGAGGTTAGACCTTTGAGTATCGGTCGAAAGCCAAAGATCTTTCTGAAGTCTGATACAGTAAGCGTCTGCTGCTTGTTGTCCAAAGAAAAAGTGATCTTGTTCGACGTCCTCTCTTTGGTAGCCCAGAACTCGTAAAGATATTCATAGGGCACCGAAGCACTTCTCCTTAGCGCATACTTGAAATGAGATTTATCAAGCATGGCTGTAGCTACCTTAAAGCCATTATGGGTAGAGTGAGATACCTCCTTCAGACGGTAGTTGTTTGGAACAAACTTAAGAGTCTTGGCTTCAGCAATGGCGGCAGCTCTGTCGTCTTGTAGTTGTTGTACGGTAGGGTTAGTCATCGTCTCTGCTTAAGATAAAACACAAAGGTTGATACAAACAAGTATGAATATCATTATGACTTTAAACCTAAGCATTGTACATATGACATAATCCCTTAAGCTTTGAAAACATTCAAACATCTTCTATTCGGAATAATTAGCCTATGTGGAATAAAATCCCTATTCTGAATAAAGGCCTATTCGGAACATTTGGCTATGCAGAATAACAGCTCTATTCGGAACATTAGGCTATGCGGAATAAAAGCACTATTCGGAACATTTGGGCTATGCGGAAAAAATTCCTCCATTCGGAACATTTGGGCTATGCGGAAAAAATTCCTCCATTCGGAACATTTGGGCTTATGCGGAACATTTCCTATTCGGAACATTTCCTATTCGGAACATTTCCTATTCGGAACATTTCCTATTCGGAACATTTCCTATTCGGAACATTTCCTATTCGGAACATTTCCTATTCGGAACATTTCCTATTCGGAACATTTCCTATTCGGAACATTTCCTATTCGGAACATTTCCTATTCGGAACATTTCCTATTCGGAACATTTCCTATTCGGAACATTTCCTATTCGGAACATTTTCTTATGCGGAACTTTTGCCCTATGCGGAACTTTTTGCCCTATGCGGAACATTTTGCCCTATGCGGAAAATTTACCCTATGCGGAACTTTTGCCCTATGCGGAACTTTTTGCCCTATGCGGAAAATTTACCCTACACGGAACTTTTTGCCCTATGCGGAACTTTTAGCCCTATGCGGAACATTTTGCCCTATGCGGAAAATTTACCCTATGCGGAACATTTTCCTATGCGGAACTTTTTCCCTTATGCGGAACTTTTGCCTTATGCGGAAAACTTTTCTATTCGGAAAAATTTTCACCATGCGGAAAGTAGTTCTTACGCGGAAAGTTTTGCAACAGTTACAATTTTTTCTAATTAGGCACTTAATCCGTTTGTTTCAATTGATCTAAAGGCAAAAATAGTGCAATTAAACCTTTTCCGAACACAACCCAAGCAAAACCCCCAAATTAATTATCCCTAATTAATCAGTAATGTGATTCGTTTGATTTCCAATTAAAAAGAGTTAATTGAATTGATGTATATGAAAATTAATCCGTTTGAATACCTTTTTGATGATCTTGATCTTGAGAAAGTGAGTGATTGTTACTTGTTTGATTGTTTTCGTGAGTTTGAGTGGAAGGATATCAATGGCGGCAAAAGAGAAATAAGAACAGTGTTATGAAAGAAAAACGGGGGGGGGGGGAGTAAACTTTGACTAGGTCAAGTTTTCCATAAGTTAGACATATTGTCAACTTTGCCCCCTCAATTTTTCTTTTTGCTTCATTCAATCATTCTTTTGGTTACCAAGTGTTGATACTAGCCATTTTGACCCTATCTTATGTTAACTATTCGAGTCTTAGTGATTAGCTTAACTTAACACAAGCACAAAACTCTCCACGACAAGCTTATAAGCAACAACACTACAAATGCCAAAGCAATCCAACCATTAACCATTAAGCTTTGTGAGTTTCCTTGAAAACTTTTGAAGATCTTGTTGATGTGAAAGATGATGAAACATTTTCTCCCCCTTAAACGATGACCCGTTTTCTATTTAAAGAGCTGTAGTCATTGTTTAACGAGGCACATGATGATGAAAAACATTTCCCAATTGATATCTTGAAAAAATTTGATTCGTGGTGTCAATAAGATTTCTCTTATTTTAACAAATTAATGCACTGAGACGTACACTAATTCGTGTTAGACCAAGTTGTAAAGTAAACTTGATCCCTTTGCATGATTTGGCTTGTAAATCACGCCCGAGAAAATTAATTCCTGTTCTGAGCCAACGTTTTCCAAAGAAATACGTGACTTTAATATGAAAACCGGGTTGCAGTCAGAAATAACTACAAGCCATTATGGGCATGTTTTTTAAAAATGTACAACTTTTATACGGACTCTATTTATGGCACCGTGTCAATATTGATCGACATTTCTAAGGCCGTAAATATTACCGTACTAAAAGACATGCCCGATTTAAACGAAAAAAATATTTTTGGTTTTTCTTGATTTTATAATTTTTTATGGTTTTTCTAGGTTTTATATTTTTGTATTTTTCTTTTGTGGTTTATATATTTACGATAATATACATGATCACAACCAAAGGATACTCTGAATAGTTTACCACGACTATTCAGCTGATTCTTCTGCCAACTCTTTGAGAGTCGCTGGAGTGAATGATTTCATACCAAGCTTGTCGATCAAAAACTCGATTCGTCCTCGATCTAAGGCTTTGGTGAACATATCCGCCAGCTGATACTCAGTAGTGACAAAATACAGCTCGATCACTCCGTTCTCCACCTGCTCCTTAATGAAATGGTAGCGAATGTCTATGTGCTTGGCCCGGGAGTGTTGAACATAGTTGCAACAAAGGGCAATGGCGCTCTTGTTGTCACAATACAACGGGATTTTGTTAAATCCAAGACCGTAGTCAGTTAATTGTGATCTCATCCAAAGGACTTGAGCACAACAACCGGAAATGGCGATGTATTCAGCCTCCGTGCTTGATATTGCAGCGCTTTTCTGCCTTTTTGAAGACCAACTGATCAATCTATCTCCTAGGAGTTGCACAGATCCAGAAGTGCTACGCCTCGTATCTTGACATCCAGCATGATCGGCATCTGCGTATGATATTAAAGCAATCGAGGAATCTTTCGGATACCATAGACCACGATGAAGTGTTCCTTTTAGATACCGAAAGATCCTTTTAACGACATGTAAGTGCTTTTCGGTAGGCCGAGCCTGATACCGGGCACACATGCATACAGCAAATTGCAAATCAGGCCTGCTAGCAGTCAGATAGAGAAGGGTGCCAATCATTCCACGGTAAAGTTTCGGATCGACAATAATCCCATCCCTATCTTCATCTAACTTGGATTTCTCCACCATTGGAGTGTCTACGGGGTCACAATTCTCAAAGTTATATTTCTTAAGAGATTCTAGAGCATATTTGGATTGATTAATAAAGATGCCTCTGGGATTCTGAGAAATCTGTAATCCTAAGAAAAATGAAATTTTTCCCATCATCGACATCTGAAAGCGTGTGGACATTATCTTCTCAAATTGTTTAGACAATTCTATGTTAGTGGCAGCAAAAATTATATCATCAACATAAATTTGTACCAGAAGCATGTCGTTGCCATCCTTGAGAGTGAATAGAGTGGGGTCCACTTTGCCTTTGGAGAAGCCTTCCGACATGAGATATGTTGACAGGAGATCATACCACGCGCGTGGAGCTTGTTTCAACCCATAGAGAGCCTTCTTAAGCTTGTACACATGGTTAGGAGACTCCGTACTCACGAACCCATCCGGTTGACTAACATAAACCTCTTCCCTTAGTTCACCGTTCAAAAATGCCGTCTTCACATCCATTTGATAGACGATCATGTTCATATGAGCAGCAAACGCAAGGAATAGTCTAATCGCCTCCAATCTAGCCACAAGAGCAAAAGATTCCTCAAAGTCTATACCCAAGGCTTGTTTATATCCTCTAGCGACCAATCTTGCTTTATTCTTCAATACCGAACCCATCTCATCAAGTTTAACCTTATAAACCCATAACAAAGTAAGGATGTTAACCTTGTCAGGGCGAGGAACCAATTCCCATACTTCTAGTCGTTTGAATTCATTGAGTTCCTCCTGCATAGCTTCAATCCAAGATGATTGGGTCATAGCCTGCTGCCAATTTTTGGGTTCAACTTCAGAGAGAAATGCATCAAAGTAACAATATAGTGCACTCTCTTGTAGTTGATGGCGTGTAGAGACTGGTCGATCTAGATCTCCAATGACATTCCTAATTGGGTGATCTTTTGTCCATTTAGTGCTATGGTTTTCAATCCTAGGTGGTCTGGAGTGAACAATAGAAGGAGCTTCTTCTGAGGTAGACGCGGCTGAAGGGTCTTCAGGGATCGCTACACCAAAGAAAGGAAGCTCTTGCAAGTGAGCATATTCCAAGTCGTGATCAGTAGTATCCTCTTCTACATCATTAGGCACAAGTAGGGGTGATGATTCAGGTGTAGTTTGAGAATCACTTGGTGAAGGTGCATCTGGTTCAATGTGAATTGTAGATGCATTAGATAAAGGTTCATTAACTTGAGCAACCACTTCAGGTATTGGAGCAATTACTACAGGTACTGGAACTTCATCAGTCGGGGGATCGAAGAATTCATCAAACAACGGTTGAAACAGTTTATCCCACTCGGGCCTTGATGGTGGTAAAAATGATGTAGAAGTAGGATTGTTGGGAACTAATCCGGAACTTATAGCACCGGGTCCCATCTCATGAAGCGCGGGTTCAGAGCTGTGTTGCTCAGAAGCCATCGCTGTCAGCTCGTCGAAATCAGCGTCCATAGTTTCTACAATCTTGCCAAGACGACGGTTATAGATTCGGTATGCTCTTTTGGACGGTGAGTAACCAATGAAAATACCTATGTCTGCTTTTGGTTGAAGCTTACCCAAGTTCTCACTATTGATGTTTGGATAACACAGAGCACCAAACACATGGAAAAATGAAACATCGGGTTTGCGGTCATGTAGAAGCTCATAAGGTGTTTTTCCATGGCGTTTCCGAATGATAGAACGGTTTTGGGTGAAACATGCAGTAGAAATAGCCTCTGCCCACAAGAACAATGGAGCGTTCGCATAAATAAGCATGGTCCTAGCAGCTTCCATGAGTGTGCGATTTCGTCTTTCAACGACACCGTTTTGTTGTGGAGTGCGTGCAGCGGATGTTTCATGTGATATACCAACTCCTTCATAATAATCACGAAGAGTCTGGTTGACGAACTCTGTACCATTGTCTGTACGAATACGGCGGACAGTGGTATTCAAACGTACCTGAATGAACTTCAGAAAAGTGATGATAGCCTTCGGTGCTTCATCCTTTGTACGTAGAAATCTAACCCATGTAAACCTGGAAAAATCATCCACAATGACGAGAATGAATTTCTTACCGCTCACACTTTCAGTTCTCATCGGCCCACAAAGATCCATATGCAAAAGATGAAGTTTTTCTTGATTGGTGTCTTCAGCTTTGGGCTTGTAAGATTTCTTGGTGCTTTTCCCTCTTGAACACGCGGAACATAAATGGTCCTTGTGAAATTTAAGCTTTGGAAGACCACGAACTAACTCGTTTTTAGCCAGATGATTAATAGCATCAAAATTAAGATGAGATAATCTGCGATGCCATAACCATGACTTGGTCTTGGATGCTTTAGAGAGAAGACATACTGGAGAGGCGGCCATCATATCTTGTAGAGACAACGTATAAAGATTTGCACCACGAGATCCCTTCAACAAATCTTTTCCTTCCAAGTTGCGGATGAAACAAGTGTGTTGTCGAAAAGCAACCTCAAGGTTGGAATCACAAAACTGTCCTACTGAGAATAAGTTGTGACCAAGACCTTCTACATAGTATACCCTAGAAATCGTCACGTTTCCAATCTGATATTCACCGTATCCCATAATCTTTGCTATATGATCATTCCCAAATTTAACCGTACCAAGAAACTTGCTGACGAAATTTCGGAGCATCGAGCGATTTCCGGTCATATGTTTTGAACAACCGGAGTCCAAATACCACAGGATGATTTGGACCACCTGAAAATATCACCACACAAAGACAATGTAGAGGTATCGGAATCTGAGTGTTCCTTGTTATTAGCAGGTACAGATTTAATAATCTTAGATTTGCTAACTCTAGGTTTCTTAGATTTCCTAGCCTTCCTTTTCTTCTTAATTGGTGGTGTAGATTCTAATTGGCTCAAATCCTGAGGTATTTCTTCACTGATAGGCACTATAGTGGGAGCTGACCTAATTAAAGGGCGCTGTTTCCATACTTGAGTGCCAGTGTGCCTAACTAAAGGACGCTCAGACCTAACCTCAATGGATGCATTCCTAGTTAAAGGGCACATTTTACCATCTAGTGTAAAGGTCCTACCAGTGGGACGCCATTGCCAGCCAACTTGGGCACGAGTTCTACCCGTTGGCTTCCATTCAAGACCATTCTTAATAGCATTCATTTCATTAACGTGATCAATCAGACACAAATCATGACGCTGGGAAAACATACATTCATTACAATTCCAACAATTTAAATCAGAATTCACGAATGGTTTAGGCTGCTGCACAGGCGCAGAGCTTTTAGTCTTAACATGATTCATTTTATTTAAAACTGGACTAGCATTCCTATTGTGGACTTCTACTTTCTTCTTTGTGGCACTACTAGTGGAGGGCTTGATCTTAGCGTTCTTGAGTGACGATCCTTTAGCCTTAGTAGTCTCTTTTAATCCTGTAGAAGGCAAATTGGGAACATTAGCAGCAGATTTTAAAGGTGTCTTACTTGATTGTGCCAATGACGGTTTCGCTCCTGGAGTCTTATTAAATGGAGTGACAGCAATGGGCCTATTGTTAAGTAGTGCTGAACCTGGTGTACCTATGTATTGCAAATAAGCCAAGCAATATTGAACTCGCTTAACATATTCATGAGCCGAATAATAGTCGCTACTTAAGGGATCTAAGGCATAAAGATCGTCTACAATATCCCTAAGAAGATCGACATGCTTAATGGCATTCCTCATATAATCATCATAGGTAAGCTGGTTTCGCTTATGAAGCGGGTTCTTATAAAGAACTACTTTCTTGGTTGTTGGAGCACTAGTGGACGGTGCAGAGTCGGTAGCTAAGTTATCAACAACTTCTTGTCGGGTGAGAAGAAGTGTCTCCTTTAACTCAGCCAAAACCATATTTTTGTCTATGAGCAGGATGTTCAAGTCAGAGATTTCTTCGCACTTTTGGTTCAGTTGTTCAACATAATATTGTTGCTGTGCTGCATTAAAAGCGAAGCGTTCTTCTAGTGAACCATAAAGAGCGGATAGTCCCTGCCTTGTCCGATCCATCTCCCCTAGAACAGTTGATAGTCTAATTTCTAAGACCTGGTTTTTAGACTCTGCAGCCTCTAGTTCCATTCTTAATGTTTCCTTTGATGATATCTCTCTCTTCAATCTCATGATTTCTTCCTCTAATGTCTTAACAATTGCAATCATCTTGTCACTTGTCTCAACACCGTTTTCACAAACATTTGATATCAAAAGATTTTCATGTTGAGCTTGTTGTTTTAATTCTAAAGATATACAATGTTGTTCTAGTTGATTAAAGCGTTGAGAAAGTAAATTGTAAGAATCTTGTAGCTTTAAAAACTCAGCGTTAGATTCGTGACAAGAATGATTTTCTACCTCATTTACATTATCAGCAACATTTACAGAAAGATTACAAACATCATCACAAATATCCTCACAAATATTCACAACATCACAATTAATCATAGTGGATGTAAGCTCATTCGAATAATTAATATTTACAGTAGTAAGCACATCACACGAGATTACTTCAGACAAGAATCGGTCATATTCGGTTAAAATCTTTTCTTTTTCAATTAGTTGCAGTTCGTAAGCGGTGTCCATTTCATAAAACACTTTTTGAACTTCACCAATTTCAAACTGAAGATTTTCCTTAAGAGATGCAAAACTTCTTTTTAGACTTTCGACAAACGGATTGATCTCAGTTTTAAACACCTCGTTCATGTGTTCGAAAGCCCATTCTCCGGCGTTTAAGCCATTTGAAGTCGTACATTCCAAAATGACCTTGTCAAAGTTAGTAAAGTATCGGTTAATCTCTTTCAAGTTTAACCATACAGTGCTAACAGGTGGAAGATTCTTTGGAATTTCCTTAGGACCTTCCATGTTGACAAGTGTAGGAAATGTACTAGGGCTTTCTTCCTCTATCATGTAGGTTGGTGCTGTAATGAGATCCTTATCCATATGGAAGCGAACTCTAAAATCAGTTTTAGCAAGCTCCTTATTCATTTTAAAATAATCACAATCGGGATATTTTGCTGAGTTGTATGACCGATCCTCATCAACTAGATCCTTACTTGTTCGATCATTGGGAAAAACAATCGGGTCTAAAGCCAATCCTAATTGAGTTGCATTATAAAGTCTAGGACTATGTCTTAAAGCTTGTTTTGCATATCGTGGATTAGGGGGAAGGCCTTTTAGACGTGATAAGTTAAACTCTTTAAACGAAGCATCAAATAAGTGAACTAGTTGTGAAGCAGCGTATTGTCTTAACAGCAAGTAGTCTAGACTTCTAATCTTATTAGTAGCATTAATCTCCATTTCAGTCTTCTTAGATTCGAGAAATTCAAAATCAGTTTGAAGTTTTTGAAAATTAGTGACCACTAACTCCTTTTCTCTAAGTTCACTAGACAGATTTGCTCTTAAGTTTTCGATTTCTTGCAAGTGACCCATTTGTTTGTTTCTAAAGTGATCATATTCGAGATTTGTGAGAACACTAGACGAAGGCACTAATTCCAAAGTTTGTACTTTCTCATTGCTTAAGGCAAGCTCATCAGACAAATTCTTATTCTTAGCTAAGGTTTCTAAGAGTGCAGCATTCATTTGGCTAAGTAGTGTAGCAGGAACCATGACCAAATCTTGTTGAGCAGGAGTAGGCGTATGCGAAATGGATCCCGGTTGTGATTCACTCAAAATCTGGGGACTCACATTGATATTGCTATCATTGTTTGTCTCCTCATTTGAAAGACTCACCACCGAAGATTCATTCGAATCAGCACTCTCTTGCCCAACTTGATGTGGTTGAATACTAGCATCAGTGGCATTATCGGTGTTATTAATAAGTACCTCAGATTTCTTATCTGGCCCTAAGCTGGAGAAAGTCGCCATGAAAGCAGCCTTTGCAGTTTGAAAGTCATCACAGTCGGAATCATACGCATCAAGATCATCGGCTTGGTAAGCTGCATTTTGCGTAGTGACAACGTCTTGTTCAGCAATCCCTGGGTCAGCAAGAAATGCAAGCTCCTCTTCATCAAGTTCCCTTCCTTGCGCCTGAGCATTTACCAGATAGATCTTTTCTGCAAACCACTGTCCATCCCTTCTCCTCTTGGGTTTCTTACAATCCCTGGACATATGACCCTCTTCCTTGCAGTTGTAGCATGTGATCATTCTCAACTTGCCTGTATTAGCCCGTGGAGGATTGTTGACCATAGGAGCAGGAGCAGGAGTAATCGTGCGAGCATTGGTTGAAGTGGAAGATCTCCCCTGATATGGTTGAATTGGCTGAACCATGACCCTGCCATTCTCAATTGTAGCTTGTTGGCGAGAATTGGATGAATTCCTCAACTGATTGTTGGTAGGAGCTGATCCTCTGTATCCTCGTTTGCTTAAAGTTCTTGTGAGATATGCAGACATAGTAGTTAGCACTTCAACTGGGTCAGCTCCTTGTTGGAAAACAGGAACACGGACTTCTTCATCATCACAATACAGTGCTTGATCTGGATGAGTTGCATAATCAGTAGAAGGAATACTCATTTGATCAGGGTAGCTTGTTTGATATGCTGCATTCTCTTGATAAGACGAATATGAAGGCTGAGCATAAGATGCAACATTTGCTGGATGAAGTTGTGAACCATACTGTGGTGAAGGTGCATTGAACCGATACTGTTGCTGATGTGAGGTGGGAGGTTGTGGCAAAATCGAGTATTGTGGAAAAGTTGGTGTTATGTAAGGTGATGGATGATAGGCTTGATGCCCCAAAATATAAGGTGTGTTGTTGTGTGACAAGCTTGGTTGATTCGCCATCAAAGCTAAGGAATCTGGGTACATACCGCGAGGAGAACGGTGCATAATCACATGCTTCTCATGTTGCTGAAGAAAAGCATAGATTTGATCTAAGTTGCACCTATGCAGATCCCGGGTTAACTTCACATCGGTAATATACTCACCCCATTCAGCTTGAGGTAAAGTATTCAAGAACTTGGTGTTAACCTGGAATGGAGCAATTACCAGATTGTATACATTCAGATCATTCATTAGAGTAGTGAATCTGAAGTAGTAATCGTGTAGTGTTTCCCCTGGGCTGTATGTGAATCTATCAAACAAATCATACAGCTGACACTCCCTTTCTTGTTTGGTGAGAGACGTGCCTTGTAGCAACACCTTTAACCGTTCCCATAAATCTTTTGCCACTGTATACTGACTTACCATCCTATAAATATCATGGGGAAGAGCTTGAAGAATTGTTTGAAGAGCTTTTTCATCTGCATCTGCAACAAGTTGTTGAGCTGGAGTGAGTTCTTCAAATTCTCGTGGTCTAGTCACGTTGTCAACCGTAATGGTACCATAGTCGAGTGGACCATTCAAAATCGATTTAACCATAAGCCTTCCGTATGTTGGTTTCCCCTTTAGATATTGCATCATTCGACCTTGCCATGCCTCAAACACCTCTTTAATAAGCATCGGTGGACGACTATCAGTCCCCGTTATGATCGAGATATCCGTAAGAGATGTCATCTGAGGCATTAATGAACTTGGATTCATTGTGATCACTTAACAGACTCAAAGATTATCGTTTGATCGAGCAGTGAAGAAAGGTTGAGAATTTGTGTTGTGTTGGTTAAACTCAAGATTAAATCCACTAAAGATCGTCGGAAAAACTCAAATACCCCTTGAACTTGCTTATACGGAATAACCCAAACTCAGAATAAACCCTTATTCGGAATAATGCCTATTCGGAATAATCCTATGCTGAAAAATACCCTATTCGGAATAAACTCTATGCAGAATAACCCTTATGCGGAAAAACCCCTATTCGGAATGTTTTCTTCAATTCGGAATATTTTGGCAATTTGGCCTATTCGGAAAAACTGGTCTATTCGGAATGATGGCAATTCGGAATATTTCCTAATTCTGGCTATTCGGAAAATTGGTGTCTATTCGGAAAAATTGGCTATTCGGAAAATTGGTGTCTATTCGGAAAAATTGGCTATTCGGAAAAAATCTTCTATTCGGAAAAAATGTGGCTATTCGGAAAGTTTCTTCTAAACGGAAAGTCTGTTCGGAAAAAAACCCTTCTATTCGGAATACTATCCTATTCGGAACTTCTATTCGGAATAAACCTTCTATTCGGAAAACCTTCCTATTCGGAACTTCTATTCGGAATAAACCGTCTATTCGGAAAACCTTCCTATTCGGAAAATCCTATTCGGAATAATCTGGTGAAATGTTTCCGAGACTTCTAAAACAGCTTAAAACCCCGATTTTTGATCCAAAACCACAAAAAGTTTTATGATTTTTACCAAAATAAGCTAAACCCAATCCTTATCAATCAATCCCAATAACAAAAACACCAAAAATAACAAGATTCAAGATTGATTTTTCCTAAAGATCACTAATAGATTCAAAAACTAAAAAAGCAACACAATCCTTACCTTAAATCACCCCATAGCTCTGATACCAAATGTAGAAATTGATAACCTATGAATATATGAAGTGGGTTGATGTTTTCTAGTGAGAGAAACTAGAGAGAGAAAGTGAGAGAAATATGTGGAAGATTTTATTACTATGAAATGTGAAATGGAACAACAACCAACCCCTTTCCTTAGTGGAAAGGGGTATTTATAGTACCAAGCTAATCATGGCTTGGGCCGGTCCATGACAAGCCCATGGACCGGTTCTTACTTAAGTTAATAAGTAACTAACAACTATTATCTAACTACGAGCTATTACAACATGAATATTATTGTGGAGTGACCGATACTTCTAATATACGTAAAAACGTATTTCTAACATGGTAACATTAAGTCGTCCAACATTCTCCAACGACAACACTCTAACAAAGATGCATCCGTGTCTGACTTCGGTCTCAACACACTCTTTGGAGGGTCAAGCACCCCAAACACTTGGGTCACAGGCTACCGTTCCCCGGAAGTCCTCGACACCCGAAAATCTACATTCAAATCGGACGTGTACAGCTTCGGGGTCCTACTCTTAGAACTATTAACAGGAAAAGCTCCAAACCAGGCCTCGTTAGGTGAAGAAGGTATCGACTTACCTAGCTGGGTCCAGTCAGTTGTACGAGAAGAATGGACAGCCGAGGTTTTCGATGTGGAGTTAATGAGGCATCAAAACATCAAAGAAGAAATGGTTCAGTTGTTGCAAATAGCAATGGCATGTGTATCAACGGTGCCAGATCAACGACCAGCAATGCAGAAGGTGGTAAGGATGATGGAGGACATGAATTGGGCTGAAATAGAAGAAGGGATGAGACAATCATCTGATGACCCGTCAAAGGGATTGGATAGTCATGCACCTCCAACGGAGTCGAGGAACTCACCCAATATTGTCACAACTTAAAGCTGAATATTCTATATTTGTCGAACTTACTATTAAAGTAAAAGACTTAAAAATTTATGCTGTTATTTAATGATATTGATTTTCTAATTACCAGCCTAAAAATATGAGTGCAAAGGTTTTGATGGGTCAATCCACTCTGGTTTGACCCGTTTTGATACTAACTTCTAACTACCCATTATCAACCAAAAGTTATGTTTCCTGTAATCTCTAGTCCCAAATCAGATACTTTATACATTGGATTGTAGAAGAATTAAGATGACGGTACGTATTTTGTTTCAGACAAATTGGGCAAAAATATGAAGAAAAACGTAAGGAAGTAGCATTATGAACCAACAGTTTCTGGTTAAGCAGAAGTGAAAAACCAGCAAAACAAAACGAGACATTCTGATATCTACAGAAGACTAGAAGCTATAACCAAACAAATTGATTCCAAACAAGAGCATCGTAATCTCAAAACTGGACGTTTAGCAGAACTACTAAAAAAACTTAAGACTACAACAGACACATGAGAATTATCACTTGCTAGCAAGCAGCGAATTTTTTTTAGAGTAAAACACTAATACAAATCCAGATTCCTATTGATGAGAGCCTAAATGAGAGCAACTTAGCCCATAATTTATGACATAGTAGCCGGCTAATGGGAGGGTTGTCGACTCCAAAATTCCTGTAATATACATTCCATTTCAGCTCCTTGGGATATCCGCAGTTCCTGCATAATGAAAAAAGAAAATAAATAAGAACGCTCATTATTAAAGGTAGACAAATTAAAATTGTAACACTCAGATTGTGTTACGAGTAATCAAACCAGTGTCAATTGCAAAACAGGAAGTCAGAGATCATGAACATCAAAACATAAAATGAGCTAATGGAATGAAACGGGTATTTAAAGGGGAGGGATGTATTAGGCGGGAAGGGTGGAGTTTGACTTTGAGAAGTCAAACTTCAATGATGACGTGCTCAGTGTTCTAGCCACTTGGAACTGCCACGTGTGTTAGGAGCCGTTGCATTCAAATCATTTGCTAACAATACCCCTTTCATGACAAGATCCTTGCCCTCAAGTAGCATCTTCAATAGAGCCGTTAGTCTATTGAATCAACAACAGCACTGTTCTTTTTCTTGACCATTCTTCTATCCAACACATGTAGGGGAGAATTGAAATTAGACCATCTTTTGTGCGTTGTGGGAAACTGCCCAGAACTGCTGTTGCTGGTGTCTTACACTTTTCTGAGTTGAGACACATGGTAACTCCGACAAGAAATCTTGAAGACCGCTCATTTTTACTTGACAAATTCGATATAAATCAATATCTAACATTAATACTTTTAAACTTTTTCTAGAAAATCAAAAGTTACCTTTTCCATCTATCCTTGAGTTATTCAACAAGTGCGTTTTTTTCCACCTCACCAAAAGTAGTATCACCAGAATGATTATAACTGCAGATACACCAGCGACAATGGTGACGATCATCACAAGATGGTTTTTGGAGCCCTTTCCAGAAGCCTGGGTCACCGTAGATGATGAGACTGCAATGAAATAAGAATTGGTGAATAATGTCTAGTAAAAAAAGTATGAAACATGAATTAAGTTAGGATTTCCTAGAAAATCTATTTCCATTTTGTCTAAGGCAAAAGTTCGGTATGTAATTTTAGTAAATGAGATGCAATTAAAGATACTTGAGCCCATGAGTAAACAGGTGATGTACCTTGGTTTAATCAGGAGATCCTCATAACCATTTTTTATCCTTGTGTACGCCACTCTCAAGATGTTAACTAGTGACTTGAGAGTTGAGACCTCTTATGGGAAATCATGACACCTAACGGTCCCAACCCCTAGCTAGATCACCTTGATAGTGGTTAACGCTTTATCTACCTTGACAGTGGTTAACGCTTTTGGTGAAATTTCAATGACAAAGACTTTGAAATTTTTAAGTGGGCACTTATTATGGGACGAAGGTAGTATAAGGTAATATTAACTACCTAATGTTAATAGGAGTTAAGAAACATGAATTAAGTTAGTATAAAGTGAGTATTTTAATGAACGATGACATTTTTATACTTACTATGGTTGAATAACATGTAGTATTAAGATACATATACAAGTTGTTAGCACATCTATCCCTGGGTAAGCTACTATTATCAACAACTTGTACCGCTATCAATAACATTACTTTCACGATTTAAATTGCGAAATGTACCTAAACCAGAAGCCGCAACTCTGATGTAAAGTTCTTGTCCATCACTTTTAGAATCAGAATATCGTCTCATATCGATGAGATCCCCATTCCAGATCACACAACCTGAACCCCCTTGAGTAATATCCATATTAGCATAAGCAACACACAAACAATTCCTTTTACAAATCGTGCCACAGTTAGTCAAATTCATCGTTTGATCAACAAACACTTTTGAACTCTCGGGCAATTTCATAGAATCCAGTTTCAAAAATCCATACGATCCACAATCCAACTTGAAACTCCTAACACACCCGTCCAACCCATCTCGTAAATCCCAAGCTTGTTGGATTTTCGGTACAAACCCCTTCATACATCTACAAATTGGTAAGGAATTCGTATCACAAATTCCATAGGGGCCACATTGTTTATAATAATCACATTCGTCACGTGGAACATTCCATGAGTCCCTCCATGCTTGTGACGAGTTAATTCATATGTAACGGATAATCTAAATTACTTAACATTCTAAACGAGATTTCATCCGAAGTATTTAGGAATTCAATGTCCATTACAATATTATTACTACTTTTCATTGGTGCACCACCAAGTTGTCTTCCGTTCCATGCTCCACTCCCGTACCGTTCTGTTCCGTTCTTCCATATAATAATCTCTGGGAAGCCATCCATTTTTATTTTTAAATCATAATCACCTGATCCTACATGGTCATCGATACACGAGTGAAATTTCGTTTGTAATAAATTTAATAAAATTAAATGGATATTTCTTTTCTTAGTGGATATAAAAACTACTTGATACCCATGATCAATGTTAAACCTTAAACCAAATAGCAAATTTTTCAAGGAAACAATAGTGTCATGTAAGTAATAATTTATGGAATACCTGGATTGTCATTGGTCTTCCATGACCTCAAAAAAAGATTGGCTCCAGTTTTGCGGTTCCAGCCGAGTTTCATACCAGGTAATAAAGTATCAGTAGGATTTTCAAAGCTTTGCCATAAATAATTACTAGGGTTGTCATCATTCTCAGGCCGGATCACAAAGTTACCAGAATCCAAAAGCTGTGCCACAGTCCTCGTCTTAACTTGTACAAAAGAAGAAGACCACACCGTGTTTTGGTGCTCATCTAAAATGATAACATTGCCGTCTTCACGTATGGCAAGACTCCCTGCAGAAATTGAAGTTAATGGTGCGTCTCTGTTAGCTACCCAAACATATGTCTTTGGTTGAATATGTTTGTACCATATTCCTACATATGAAGTATCTTTAAATTTAAAGAAGCCCAACTCGAAAGATTGATGGTTAGATACTAATGTTTGGTTAATTGTAAGTGGTGTTAGGGGTGTGATTGTATCAGTGGCTACAGCAATATAAGGAAATAAAAAAGTAAATATGATTATGATCATGGCTTTATGAGCATTCATCTTCTTTTGTGCTAGAGATAGATTAATGAATGTGATTTTTGTTGTCGATCTTGGTTATGAATTTATGATTTATAGGTATTAACTTTAAAAATTTTGATTTTGTTTCTCTAAAACTTTAATTAGGAAAGGATATCTTTCTTTTTGTTATGGTATTAAGATCATTAGTTAAATATAGACCAACATTTGTAAAACTAAAAATCCTTTGTCAGCAATTTTGTTAACCCGCTCTCTGGCGTGGAGCGCGAGGTTATATGTTAAGGATTAACTTTTCGCATAGGTGAGAATTGGTATAAAGAAATAGACTAATGTTTATCGGAATAATTACAGCTAATGGGTCAAGGCTGTAAACGGGTATGTTTTGGTATGGGTTCAGTGTTACGAGTAAGGAAGTTCCGTGACTTTGATAGTGTTATATGTTACTAGCAATACTAAAGTGGGTTAAATGTGACTTAGGCAATAGTTGTGACTTGTGAGATCTTGAGCCTATGGAGAGACTTAATTGTATTTAGCTTAAAGTGAGTTTAGGATTGTACTTAGATCTCGAGCCTATGGAGACTCCTGTAACAAACTTCCTAGTGTGTACTATTTGAATTGATGTTGCTAGTAATCACTCTTCCCACACACCAAATGAGTAATTGACTAACAACTAACCGTTATTCGCCAACTTAGGTCAACCCAAACTGACCACAATTTGGAAGCAGAGGATTTAAGCCTACGGCACTGCTCTACAATGATCGCGAAGGATATTTAACACCATTTTAATTTTGGAAGAAGGAGAAATTTTGGAGGGAAAAGTGGTGTTTGACTTTTTTGTTGACTTTTCCACCTTTTGAATTTTGGTTCATATCACCAAGTATTTCCACGTAATTAGCTAGCAGATCGTTTGACACATTTGGCATCAAAGGTTCTTGATGAAAATCATGTTACCTATGTCACGAATGGTCTATGTGATAAGGTTGCCTCGCCATTAGAGGGTGCTTGGGGTTGCATAGAAACAAAACATAATCAGTTTTTTAGGGACAAAGGCGAAATGATTGTTATGTATGATAATGTAAGAGAAAAGTAGCGAGTTTCAAAAGCTGTGATATGAACCGGATCGATTAGGATAATAAAGATAGAGTAATCGACGTTCGAGAGGTCGAATAAGCTCTCCCAATTAACTTAGAAAACAATAAACCATAATAAAACATAATCATATTTCTCTACATATCTTTGTTATAACATAATAACCATATTTATAATAAAAGACTAACTTGCTGCTAAAGATAATCAACAACGAAAAGTAAATAAACTAAATATTTAGCAAATATTACTAATAATAAACTGCCAAGATGTATCAATACTCCGCCCCGCAAAAACACCTTGTCCTCAAGGTGTTGTTATCTTGCCTTATGTGATTCTGGGATCCAAAGTTCTTCGTTTTATCCCGTTTGTGCGCTTCAACTGCAGGCAATATTCTTGGTCTATGTTCTTGAATATTCTTGTGCATACTTTTAATTTTTCTTGTGACTCTGAAGTTGCAAATCCTGGACCAAGTGACTTACCTAGCTTTCTAGGTTTTCTGGTTCGAACACCTGCCACCACAAACTTATTCCACTCTGCCTATTAGCACTCTGCTGGTTTAATTGGACCCCCACTAAATGTACTTTTCCTGCATGCTTAACCTCTTCTTTTAATAAACTTATTCTTCCTTGAAATTTCTCAAACCACAATGAGCTATCTTGGCGCCACTGTGTCAAAGATTCCTTCGTTTGTGTTAAAGAATACATCATTTGAGAATGGTGCAACGAGAGCGTGGATTGTAACCGTTCCACCATCTCTGTGACCTGATTCCATTGATTCCATTCTTCACGCCTCTGATTCCATTGATACCATTCTTCACGTCTTTGATTCCATTGATGCCATTCTTGACACATTTGATTCCATTGATGCCATTCTTGACACCTTTGGTTCCATTCATGTCATTCTTGCCACCTATGTGCTTCCATTCCCGTAACTTTTGTTTCTGATGAACAGTAGCCGATGAACAGTAACACATGAACTTTTTTTGAAAACCCTAGAATCAGAATAGCTCTGATACCAATTGATATGAACCAGATCGATTAGGATAATAAAGATAGAGTAATTGACGTTCGAGAGGTCGAATAAGCTCTCCCAATTAACTAAGAAAACAATAAACCATAATAAAACATAATCATATTTCTATGCATATCTTTGTTACAACCTAATAACCCTATTTATAATAAAAGACTAACTTGCTCCTAAAGATAATCAGCAACGGAAAATAAATAAACTAATTATTTAGCTAATATTACTAATAATAAACTGCCATATGTATCAGCTGCTTATTCAAACTGATTATTTTACCTTAAGATTTGATTAATAATCAGCAATATAAAACACTAGCACAGTTAAAGGAGTCCTATAAAAAATTGCTCATCGCCTTGAATAAAATTTATTTCATATAGCCACTTTCTAAATGCTTAACTTAAATTTTGATTAATGCATGTCAAACAAAGTACTTTATGTAATAAAATTCGCCTAATATTTTGCTGTGTAGAAGTATCAGTTAGCACTGACATCGCTAGTCTTTCACCCTTGATACACCTTTAAACACGCTTGTGATGATAGTCAAAAGTTTTGCTAAACTTCTAAAACTTTCGGCTTTCTTCATAGGTATTAGAGTGTTTCTTAGGATCTGATGGTTTATGACATTCATAACATTTATATAATTATAACAAAGATCAAAGCTCGTTATAGCGGAAGCGATTTAACAAGATCATATTAACACAATTATAATTAATCGATTAGGGTTACATATCTTTATCCTAGCGTAGATCTACAAGATAACCGACGAATCACCAATTAGGGTTTGTGAAGAACAATAAAAAGATATAGATTAAAGTAAAACTATATTACGCTCTTGTACACACGTAATGCAACGGGCTAACCATGAGTCTAGCACTTGCAAACCGAAACTTCAACGCTTGTGGAATTTAAGCAAAATCGAAAACCAAAGAACCCTAAGGTGCGTTTGGTTTGGTCGATCGCAAGAGAGAAAAGGGAGAAGGGATGGAGTAAATTATGAGGGGTTATGGGTGTTTATATAATGCTTAACAAAACTTGATCACCAAGTAAACACAAATTAGGAAAAAAAAGTTTCCCTTTGCCCCCCTCCTTTGGTTGCCAGTCGAACCACGCCCAAAGGGTGTTTCCGGAACTTTTCCTCTTTCCTTTTCCTTCTATAATTCCATAATGGTTATTTAACTTAACTCTTAATTTATTTAATCATCGTTTAGTTAAGTTCGGTTTGATTTAATAAATATATATATAATATAATTAATAAATAAAATTAACCCTTTATGTATTGTGTGCAATCCCGTAATCCCGAGTTCGATCCTATCACACGGCTATTAATTTTAAGTCCATATACTTTCTGCTCCCACTTGGACAAAATTCGAATATCGTGATTACATTGACTAGCGTCTAGTTACACTAGCAATGTTACTAGTACAACTTGAGTAAGGTCTCCTGGCAAAACCTTTTAAATGATTCATCATTTGTTATTATCCTTTCATTTTAAATACAACGTTAATAGGATATGGATCTCAGTCATTTCTTCATTAACCATTCTGTTTCTCATTTACGGATATAGCAAGATTACCAAAACACATTTGGGTGTGGCCACACAAACATCTTACTACTCCCCCGAGGGGCCCAACTGTATTTATACTTCAAAATAATTTGAAGGAAACAAATCCCATTTTAACTACAAGCGAAACTTATGAACTTTGGAACAATTCTGAAAATAACCCTTATAGCTACCAGTTACGTTTAGCGTTATGTTATCTCACAGAAATGCACTACATTCTATTCAGTTTCCTGGTATCTCAGGTCTAAGGATAACTATTTACGATTTACTCAAGACGAAGATCCATGAAGTAAAATCATATAGTTGGAATAAGTCCAATATTTGATCCATCAAATATCATCCAAAATTGACCAATATACTTTCAAGTATACTCTGTCACTATTTTGATTTGTCTTAATTTGATAATATTCCCATATTATTAATCGACAACGGACGTTTAGAACATAACTATTATTCATGGATTAAAACATGTAAAATAGGATACAAAATTAAATAACAGAAAATAAACGAAACTTTATCTTTATTTCATCAATTCAATAATGTCTAACATCCTTTATCCAAATACTAATCAAAAGATTTATTGCATAAATTCGTTAGCTAGTTGCAGCCCAATCGCTTTGGCGTGCTTAACTACCTTTGGTCTAGGCAAAGCCTTAGTAAAAGGATCAGCTACGTTATCATCTGTGTGAACTTTTATTAATTTTATTTCACGAGCTTCTACTTGTTCTCGTATGTAGTGATATCTACGTTTAAAGTGTCTGGCGCCTTTCATGACTCTAGGATCATTGGCGAATATTATTGCAGCAGAATTGTTGCAATATATATCAATAGGTTCTTCAATTGAAGGCATCACTCCAATATCTCCAATAAACTTCCTAATCCAAACAGCTTCCATTGCAGCTTCTGAAGCAGCCATGTAATCAGATTGAGTTGCATGCATAGCAATGGTTGTCTGCTTCTTGGTCTTCCAGTCAACTGCTCCTCCATTGATGACAAACACGTAACCCGTCTGAGACTTCGTATCGTCTTTATCACATTGCCAGGACGCATTACAGAAACCTGTAACATTCAGTTCTGTGTCTGGTTTACCCCAAATACCAAAAACATATCTTTCGTATTCCTCAGATACTTTAGTATATGTTTAACAGTGCTTCCCCGGATTCTGTTGGTATCTACTGACCAAGTTCTAAGCAAACGCCACATCAGGCCTTGTGCATCTTACAACATACATAATAGATCCTACAGCCGAAGCATAAGGAACCTTATGCATGTAAGCCACCTCTTCGGGTGTTAATGCATCTAACTCATGACTTAATTCATCCTTAACTTCCATAGGTTGAAAACCTTTCTTGGAATTATGCATGATATACTTCTTCAATATCTTATCAATATAAGCATCTTGACTAAGACCAATTAACCGTCTTTTCCTATCTCGATAGATTTTAATTCCCAGAATATATGCAGCATCTCAAAAATCCTTCATAGAAAAACATTTACCAAGATAATCCTTAACTTCCTTAAGTCTTGGAATGTTAATTCCCATGATTAATATGTCATCGACATATAAAATTAGGAACACTACATCACTCCCACTAGCTTTGCGATATACACATGGCTCATCACGATTTTGAATAAATCCAAACTTTTTGATTTCTTTATCAAATCGTTTATTCCATTGACGTGATGCTTGCTTCAAACCATAAATAGATCTTTGAAGTATGCATACGCGTTTTGTATATTTAGGATCAACGTACCCTTCAGGTTGTTGCATATAGATGTCTTCATCTAAGCGACCATTCAAGAAGGCAGTTTTAACATCCATTTGCCATATCTCATAGTCATAATATGCAACTATAGCTATGAGAATCCTAATAGCTCGTAAGTATGCTACAGGAGAAAATGTCTCCTCGTAGACTACGCCAAAAGTTTGAGTAAAACCTTTATCTACTAAACGTGATTTATAGGATTGTACTTCACCATCCATGTCGGTTTTCTTCTTGTATTACCACTTATTTTTCACTACTTTAGCATTTTTAGGTGTATCAACAAGAATCCAAGCATCATTGATTTTCATGGATTTCATTTCCTCATTCATCGCATCTATCCATTTAGACTTTTCTGGATCAAGCATTGCGGATCGATAGTTAGTAGGTTAACCAAGATCCGCAACCTCCTCCTCATCATCCCCTACGTTAAGACATAGTTTGCTTGGCGCACGTACGGTTCTTTTAGACCTACGTGGAGGAATTAATTCGGGTGGAGCTCCCAGACATTCTGGCTCTATTGGAATTTCTTCGCTAGTATTTTCAGAAGGCAATGTATCTTCTTGAATTTCTTCAAGATCATAATTTCTCCCACTGAATTCTTGATTTACAAGATCATTTTCAAGGAAGTCTCCATACCTAGCCACAATAACTTTGTTCTCAGGCGAATAATAAAAATAGCAACCCCTAGTTTCCTTAGGGTAACCTACAAAGATACATTTTACAGAGCGTTGTTGGAGTTTATCTCCAGAGTCACGTTCCACATACGCCTCACAAACCCAAATCTTTAAATAAGACAAATATGGCTTTTTGCCATGCCATAGTTCATATGGTGTCTTATCAACCTTCTTTGTGGGAACCATATTCAGAATACGAACAGCTTATTGTAAAGCGTATTCCAAAAGGATAAAGGTAAAGTTGTAAGATTAAACATAGATCGTACCATATCCAATAATGTACGATTTCTCCTTTCGGATACAACATTTTGTTGTGGAGTATATGGAGAAGTAAGTTTCTGAACAATTCCATTCTCACTTAAATAAACTTTAAACTCTTGACTAAAATATTTACCACCTCGATCAGAACGACGAGCTTTAATCTTCTTTGCTAGTTGCAGTTCTACTTCCGCTTTAAACACTTTGAATGTTTCAAATACCTCATGTTTATGCTTAAGTAAATAGACATAACCATAACGGCTATAATCATCCGTAAATGTTAAGAAGTAGCTAGCACATTTCCTTGACGTATGTCTAAGTGGTCCACACACATCAGTATGTATCAAACCAAGTAGTTCAGTAGCCCTTACTTACAATATTTCTATTAAAAGGTTTCTTGATCACCTTTCCAGAGATACAAGACTCACATTTATCAAATGATTCAGCATTGATATTTTCCAAAAGACCATCACGTTGAAGCTTTTGTATTTGAGTCTTCCCAATATGGGCAAGTCTACAATGCCAAAGATAAGAGAGTTCTTGTCTAACTTCCTCTTCTTATTTATGCTAAAAACAAAATTAATCTTTCTCTTGGAATTATTATCACGCATGTTAATTTCAAAAACACCATTCACAGAAATTGCATCAAAATAGAATAAACCATCTTTGAAAACAGAAATTCTATTATTATCAATAGTGTGAATAAATCCAAGACCCAACATACATGAAACGGAAATAACTCCCCTAACAATTTTAGGTGCATAATGACAATTATTTAATCTCAGTACTAAACCCGAAGGTAAAACTAGATTAAATGTTCCTATAGCTTCAACCGCTACTTGTGCGCCATTGACCACATGCAGAAATTGTTCCCCATAGGTAAGCTTTCTCTCCAACTCAAATCCCTGCACGGTATTACAAATGTTAATACCACTCCCCGTATCATATACCCAGGAATTTGATTTGTATGTAAGATTAAATAACTCTATCAAATATAAGTTACTTGAAGATGCTACAACACTAAGCCCATCCTTCTTCTTGATAAAGAGGGCAGTTCCTCTTCCAATGTCCACTTGCCTTGCAATGGAAACAAGTCTCATCCTTCTGAGATTGATTCTTCTTTACAAAGTTATGCTTAGGTTTATAGTAAGTCGCAACTTGTTTGCCCTTATCACCCTTGCCTTTCTTGTTGTTCTTGTGCGGTTTTGCCTTACTCACTCCACCCTTTTGTACATAAAGCACATGAGGAGTAGAAGTAGATGCCTTGTACTTTAACCCCTTTTCATAGTCAATGAGCATTGCATGCAAATCATTAACTGTCTTCCTCGTGCAAAGCTTATTATAGTTTCGAAAAAAATCATTGAAGTCCTTGTTAAGGGACCTATTGATCAACTTGATAGCCATATTATGATCATAGGGTTGTCCTAGTGCAATGAGCTGTTCCATATAACCCCTCATCTCCATATAATTGGCACTTACAGACTTTCCAAGAGCTTGCTTGCAACTATACAAAGCATCTACCAAGTCGTAGAGTTCCACAACTTGTGGCTTTTCGAACATAACCTTGAGCTCATCAAGCATTCTCTTAGGAGAACATAGCTTATACTTCTGTTAATGTGGAGAAGCCATTTTCCCTAACATTAAAACAGCCACCTCAGAGTGCTTCTTAACATTAGCAGCGTGTTCAAGCCTTTGCGCATCAGATGCTCCTTCAGCAAGATCCTCCGCATAAGGAGTAGTTAAGATATCGATAGTACCCGCTGCTCTCAGAACTATTCTTAGTGAGCGATACTAACCATTGAAGTTAGGGCCAGTAAGTTCAGGACGATCAAAGAAACCTTTGAACGCAGAACTCATAGTCATATTGTTTTCGGGTTGAGCCATTTTTACAGAAATAAGTTCAAACGTTAGTATTTTTGATAATACCATTCAAGAAAATAAAATTACCCCGGTAATAAAACCATAGTATTTTCCTTGAAACTAGAATTCACATTGACATAAACTTATCACATCAGTTGATCTGCTAGTGACAAATGTACTCAACATGGTAACTTGTCGTACAATAATTGACAAACAAATTTACAATTTCTAAATATTTTAGGGATTTATGTTGCCAAATGTCTCTTTGCATCGTAAACATGTTTCATCCCTACTTTATGCCTTAAGTTTCCAGATCTCATTGGGTAACTCAATCAAGTCGACTAATCTAAAGAACGTAAAACCTTCATGTGCAATCTTATTCAGTCATGAAGTTTTCTCTCTATTACAACATCGTCCAGAATCTCATATGACGACAATTGTAACTTCAAGTGTTCGTCAATTAGATGGTATAAGACTTAAATTTAAGGGTATTGATTTTTGGTGTCAAAATATGTATGGAGAAGCATGCATACATCTCCATAGCATTACTTTAATAATCCTTTTAGTAAACCTTTTGGTGAGACTAAATATTTCGCTACATATTTTCAAGTTGAGGTATTGATTAAACCATTAAACCAATTAAAGATTTAACCCACAACAATTCACGCCTCACGTTCCTAGAACTTGGCTAAAGAACAAAGCAATAACTTTATTCGTTGTGTTTCGGATGTGAATTTGCGGTTAAATCAACCTTAAAGAATTATGTAAATAATAACCGTAGGTAATTCCAACTTTGATGCAAAGGCAAGCCGGGAATTTGGTCAGCGCTGAAGCATAACACCTCCTTCCTTAACCGGGTACATGACCAACGATGTTTTATACCCACTTTATAGTTTGTCAAAATTGAGTAGGCCGTTAAGTTATTATTGCAATTCCAATCAACGCAAATCATATGTAAATTAGATCTCAAAACAATTCATTAATTTTTATATGATTTAGTCCATATTAATTTTTCTTGGAAAAAAATTACCCTTGTAAATAGCCACATGCATAATAATTTATTCAAAGAAAATAAAATCTATGGTTTTTATAAACATAAAAAGTCTTCCCTAATTTTAAATCTTTGAATCAAATAAAGCAAATAGCATATAAAATCCCATGATCCGTGAAAAAACATGCATGTTCATCACGGATCTCCCACATATTCTTAGCAATTAAAGAAACTACGGATCGTAGCCACACATGACATAACAATTAATTCATGCAATCATCTAAAGATTTTTACCATGTAATTTTAGGGTTTACAAAATTTTAATTAAAAAAATAAAAAAAAATCGGCTAGGCCGATTTAAAAAAAAACCCTAATTTTTGTTAAAACCTAAAAAACAACATGTAAATTTAACACAAATCATTATTAGTTAAAAAACTCCTTTAGATCTCGATAATTATAACATATTAAAACGGCTATCGATGCCACTGATTGTTTATGACATTCATAACAATTATATAATCATAGCAAAGATCAAAGCTCGTTATAGCGGAAGCGATTTAACAAGATCATATTAACACAATTATAATTAATCGGTTAGGGTTACATACCTTTATCCTAGCGTAGATGCACAAGATAACCGACGAATCACCAATTAGGGTTTGTGAAGAACAATACCAAGATATAGTTTAATGTAAAATTATATTACGCTCTTGTACACACGTAATGCAACGGGCTAACCGTGAGTCTAGCACTTGCAAACCGGAACTTCAACGCTTGTGTAATTTAAGAAAAATCGAAAACCAAAGAACCCTAAGGTGTGTTTGGTTTGGTCGATCGCAAGAGAGAATGGGGAGAAGGGATGGAGTAAATTATGAGGGGGTATGGGTGTTTATATAGTGCTTAACAAAAGTTGATCACCAAGTAAACACAAATGAGGAAACAAAAGTTTCCCTTTGCCCCCCTCCTTTGTCCGCCGATCGAACCACACCCAAAGGGTGTTTCCGGAACTTTTCCTCTTTCCTTTTCCTTTCCAATTCCATAATGGTTATTTAACTTAACTCTTAATTTATTTAACCATCGTTTAGTTAAGTTCGGTTTGATTTGATAAATATATATGTAATATATTTAATAAATAAAATTAACCCTTTACGTATTGTGTGCAATCCCGTAATCCCGAGTTCGATCATATCACACGACTATTAATTTGAAGTCCATAAACTTTCAGGATCTAGAACTTCAAAAGTTATACCAAGTGATGTCCATGAGCCAAGTCATGTTACTACGGTACTACCTGACCTTGTTCCAAATGCTTCTACACCAAGTGATACCTGGTCATACCCGGAAAAACCCAGCCAAACCCGGTCATACCTGGCCAAACACGGTCAACCCCGGCGAAACCTATTCATACCCGGCCAAACATGGTCATACCCGGCAAAAACACGGTCAAACCTAGCGAAACCCGTTCATACCCGGTCAAAGTCGTTCATACGTGTTCGTACCAGTTCAAACCCGGCCAAACCCTACGGTACCCGACCAAACACGGTCAAACCTAGTCAAACCCGGTCATACCGTATGAGTATATGAAGGATACACCCTCGTATGTTCTCTCTTTCGACTTTTAGTGATGCATCCTAGGATAGTATGACCTACTCATCCGGGGACCGAAGTGACAAAAATAATACTCCGTAATACTATTCATTGTACCATAATACATAACAGGGTGTTTCAGTAGAGAAATATGACTTTAACCCCTAGCCACATCCCACGTGTGAGCTATTGCTGAGAATTGCACAGAAATCAATCATATCTGATATCCCAAATCACTCCACTATGTGTAACCAGTTCATACGAGTAGAACGGATTCATCATCATCAGTCATGCATCCACATAAAAATATCGGGAAGACGCACTTGAAATAACCTAATAACAGTCCCATGCCATTGAAAAGTGACTCAGTGTATTTATGCCATGCAATATATATGGCACCCCTAAGATCGATCTTGGTTGATAACTTGATACAAAGGACTCATACACGTATTATATGATACATGCTACATATATAGACGTAAATCTGCTCGCCTTTGAATATTCGAAAGAAAAACATTAGAAGTAACCAGGAAAGAAAAACATTAGAAGTAACCAGGGACGAAGCTAAGACCTAAATGACAGAGTGCACAAATGTTTTTAACATTAATATAAGATACTTAAAAAGTGAATTAAACGAAAATTAAAAATACATTTCGATGGATTGGTTGCATTTTAAATTCATTTGGGAAAAATGGATGTTTTTTTTTAAAATTAAAACTGTGAGACACCCCCTGGCTGTCCTAATGTTAATGGGCTTTTGTCTATTTATCTTTAGTAACTTTTTAAGGTTTGTACTTTATAAATACCCCTTCTTAATCAATATAGACCATAATTAGAAATTTAACTTATAAATCACGCATCATAAGTAACAGGTTTGTCTCACTTTTCATTCTTGCTTTGATGTTTCGAATTACTAGTTATATTACTTTTATTATAACTTTTGTTAATGATCCATGCATGTTAATAGTTATGCGTTTCTTCAATGATAGGTGGTTGGCCCTGAATGTTACTGACACTTTTGATGAATTTTGATTTAAGGAACTCATTGATTTAATACCCTTAAACCAAAATTAGAAAAATGTTTGATCACATACCTTTCGATATCCAATTAGATCATTACTACAAAACTGGTCGATAGCGACGGCCATATCCGTCGGTGAAAGTCTTTTCCGACGGAATTGTGACAGAATATGTGTGTCGCTAAATGCTTTCTAGGAAACTTATAACCGTCGGAATTCTCTCGCAAACAGCGACAGAAAAGATCTGTTGGTAAATTTCACTCGGAAATCTGTCTGTAATTGTTTTTAGCGAGTTTCTGTTGGAAATCCGTCGGTAAAAAAACTCCTCGGAGATCAGTCGGAAAATATACAGCAAAACGTCGCACTTCTGTCACTTTTTGTTGCTTCAATATCATAAAAAGGGGCCAAACAACTATTTGGACATAATAAAGCTAGAATTTATGTAATTCTAATAAAACTCAAGTAAACTTAACATAAAAACCAATTAACATAAACTCAAATTGATAATTCATAATTAAGGTCAATTGATTGTGGTTATCCCAAAGCAAAACAAAAATTAACAAATGAAATCATAGGAAAGGGTGTGTTCAGCTGACCACGCATGTCTAGCTTGTGTAACTTGTAGGTGTATCGCAGCCACCAGCCTCAGTTGGTTCTTTTAAATATTTGTACCGATGGATTTCCGACAGATGTTTAATCCCTCGGAAAACTGTCAGAAGTGAGTCAGAAATATAGAGTTGTCGCCAATCTGACGAAATATCCTCAGTAATTTAGTGACGGATCTGCGTTCCTCGGAAATTCCGTCGCTGAAAGTCTAATTTCTAGTAGTGATATCATAAAAAGCCTTCCTGTCAAATTGTTACCTCGATTCCGTTCAGTTTCAAAACAATGGAAGTCTTTTATAGAGAACCCGGAATTCATAAAAAACTACCACATCAATCACACAAACCCCCAACATCATCTACTTGTATGGTACGAGTTGGATGATACTGTCAAAACATATACTTCGATTATCGATAACAATACTTTTCTAGAACAAACATTTCCCTTAACCGCCCCAGAGTTCCTCCGCTTATTAACAAACACATTAACACTCCGTTCTGTTAAGGGGTTGTTATGTTTTTGCGGGAATTACGGAGACGTTGATTCGAGAACTACAATGGCTGTTATTTGGAATCCTACTATTAGGAAATATGTTGGTGTTGTTATCCCTGCCCATGAAGCAGGGTACATTGTTATTGGTTTTGGTGTTTGTCCTAATTGAAAATTATCTAGGCAATGGGTGGTTGATGTTTTTACGTTAAGTACACGTGTTTGGAAAACTGTTTATATGGTGCTCCTTTTAAACTGTGCGATCTGTTGTGGAGTCAGGTTTTTGTAGATGGGGTTATCTATTTCCGTGCTTATGATGATATATGTTTGGATTATGGATTATATTATTTCATTTAATTTGAAGAGTGAGAAGTTTGGAGAAGTGTGTCTTCCGGAGAGATTAGTGAGGCACCTTGTCTACTTGTGGAGAAGGTGAATGTGTCGCTTAGTTTACTTGAGTATTATAAAGAAAGTGACGTGACGGTTTGTGGTGTGTGGACGAGGAAAAATGGTGCTAATAAAATGTTAACTAAGATATATAGTGTTAAGGTTGAGGGTAAAGAGTTGTACCGTAAGGTATTGGTATTGGGGTTCAGGAACAATGGCGAAGCTATAACTGAAGTGTTGGATGATGATAATTATAAAAAGTCTCGAATTGAAGTTTATGAACCCTTGTCTGGGCATACAAATGGTATCGGGTTTAATAGAAAAGGAGGTACGTTATCCGTGAGGTCGTACATGGAAACGCTACTTTTGCTGGATCAGTTAGATGTTATATACCATTCAAGATGGGTCACGAGATTGGCACATGTCTATTACTTCTACAGTTTCCTAACAAACTCCCAACAAACTCTCAAATTTACTTTTCCCTCCTAGTTGTAAATCGTCTATAAATAGACGGTTCTTTCTCATTTGTTGATTGTCTTGTGTGTGTAATTCTCTCTTTTCTCTGTAAACATTCCATTTCATCAATAATAATCACAAATCCCATTTTAACCTTTTAAGCTTCGGATTGGCTTATTACAGTTAATTCTAGCTTATTAGTGTTGCTTATCCTTGCTTATCTGATAAGCTGGATTAAGTGTGTTACATTTGGTATCAGAGCATCGTCTTGCGACCGTGCTCCGCCATTGTTATCTTTTCCGGTCATTGGAAAAGTTGTTACAGTTTCTGGTATAGGTTGTTACGTTTCTGTTCAAAGTTTGTTACGCCACCGTGACAGTTGAAACGGTTAGGTTGTTACTATCATAACCGAATTACTTAATCAGTTTTTGTTGTACACAAGGCGATTCAAGGTGTACATGTGGCTTTAAAAGTTGTTACAAACAGTCTAACTGTCTAACAACTTTAACAAACTTTGTTGACCAGTGTTGACCAGTGTTGGTGAGTGGTTATAGCTATGGTTAATACTAGGAATCAATCTCAACCTCCTGAGACTCAGCTTGATGAAGTCTCAAGGAATTGGATTGCTAGTCAGATCACAAGTGTTACTACTCCGATGCTTAATCAGATGGCTGAGATGAACGAGCGATTAAATCAAGTGATTCTTACTTCCATGACTAATGTCAATAGGAATGGGGAAGGATCTAGTCGGTTTAGCAGATTAACTAAAGTTGATTTTCCTAAATTCTATGGCGAGGATGTTAAAGGATGGTTGTATAGGGTCAAACAGTTTTTCACCATTGATGGTGTTATTGAAGAAGATAAGCTTAAGCTGGTTTCTATTCACTTGTATGATGCAGCTTTAGCCTGGCACTTGCAATACATGAGGAATCATGCTACTGCTGTTTGGGAAGAATATGAGGCAGCTATACTTAGACGATTTGGTGATGCAAATGAGGATCCTATGGCTGAGCTTACAAAGTTGAAGTATAAGTCTACTATGAAGCAGTACCAGACTGAGTTTGAGGCACTCTTGACACAAGTCAACATCACGGAGGCTCAGTCCATTAGCATGTACTTGGCTGGTTTACCTTCTAATATGGAAAATGGTGTGAGGATGTTTAAGCCAAGGACACTTGCAGATGCTTTTAGTTTGTCTAATCTGCAAGAAACAGCACAAGCTATTGTGAAGCAGAGGTATACTCCATTACTCCCTACTCCAAAAAACAGTGGTAATGGTAGTACTTTTGTGAATAGAAATGCTAATTTTCATACCAAGCCCAATACATTAGCTTTGCCTGCACCTACTGTCTCCCCTGTTTCTAAACCAGCGTTTGGCTCTAGACCTAGAAAAGTGTTAAGTCAAAAAGAATATGATGATAAGAGGTCTAGGAATGAATGCTTCTACTGTGATAAGAGGTATATGCCTGGTCATAAGTGTGAGGGTCAACTTTTTACCTTAGAAATAAGTGCTGCAGAAGAAGATGTGTTTCACGAGTGTTTGGGAGAAGGAGAACATGTTATGACTGAGTATGTTTTGCCTGAAGAGGTCCATCAGCCCACACCACATGTATCACTAAATTCCATTTCTGGCATTCCCACACATAATACTATGAGGGTGAAGGGACAGGTTCTCAAGCAAATATTACACATCTTGATGGATTCAGGAAGTACTCATAACTTTCTGGATATCCATAAGGCTAAAATGTTGGGGTGTAAGTTTAGTAAAACTTGTCCCCTGAATGTGTCTGTAGGTGGAGGAAGTAAACTGTTTAGCCAATATATGGTTAAGGATTTCAAGTGGAAAATTCAAGGCATCTCTTTCACCACTGATGTGATGTTATTGCCTTTGGGGGGCTGTGAGTTGATCTTGGGGATACAATGGTTATCCACTTTGGGTGACATAAAGTGGAATTTCAACCAATTGAGAATGGAGTTCATACATCATGGTCAGAAAGTTGTTATCAGGGGAACAAACCAGTCTGAATTGACATGGATGAGTGGCAAGTCATTCTCTAAGTTCTCCAGCTATCAAGAAGCTCATTTGACTTCCATTTGTTGTATTGGGACAACTGCTAGTCTTCATTTGATGCAATGTGACAATGATTCTACACTCTCCACTGATAAGAGACTATTGGATCTTCTTGATAACTTTGCTGATGTATTTGCAGAACCTAAACAATTGCCTCCCTACAGAATTTTTGATCACCAAATACCCCTTAAAGATGGAGAAGTTAATGTGAATATCAGACCTTATAGGTATCCTCCAGCCCAGAAGGATGTGATTGAGTCTATGGTTAAAGAGTTGCTTGATTCAGGTGTGATCAGACCAAGCCATAGTCCTTTATCTTCTCCTATTGTAATGGTCAAAAAGAAAGATGGGTCATGGAGGATGTGTATTGACTACAGGCAATTAAACAAGTTCACAGTGAAAGATAAGTTTCCAATTCCTGTTATTGAGGAGCTTATTGATGAATTGCAAGGTGCTTGTGTTTTTTCTAAGTTGGACCTAAGATCTGGCTACCATCAAATTCGGATGCAAGAAAAGGATGTCTATAAAACAGCTTTCAAGTCTCATGAAGGCCACTATGAATTTGTGGTCATGCCTTTTGGGTTAACTAATGCCCCCTCCACATTTCAAGCTCTTATGAACTCGGTTTTTAAACCATTTTTGAGAAAATTTACCTTGGTCTCCTTTGATGACATCTTGGTATATAGTTCTTCTCTTTCTGAACATATGGAGCATCTTAAACTGGTCTTACAAACTATGAGAGACAATACTCTGTTTGCTAAGAGGAGTAAATGTGTATTTGGCACAAGCACAGTGGAGTACCTTGGACATGTGATCAGTGGTGCTGGAGTTGCTACTGATCCAAGTAAAATACAAGCTATGCAAGATTGACCTACTCCTATTAATCTCAAACAGCTAAGAGGGTTTCTGGGCTTAACTGGCTATTACAGAAGGTTCATTCAATCCTATGCTATGATTAGTCATCCCTTGACTGCTTTACTCAAG
Source organism: Glebionis coronaria (assembly GCA_025667525.1). Lineage (NCBI taxonomy): Eukaryota > Viridiplantae > Streptophyta > Magnoliopsida > Asterales > Asteraceae > Glebionis > Glebionis coronaria. The sequence continues at coordinate 21,436 of JANFOE010002527.1, read as the reverse complement.
AAAAATGCTTTTCATTGGAGTGCTGAAGCTCAAACAGCTTTTGAAGCCTTGAAACAAGCTATGATCAGTACTCCTGTCCTGGCACTTCCTAATTTTCATGAAGAATTTGTTATTGAAACTGATGCTTCAGGTTATGGCATTGGAGCTGTGTTACAGCAAAAAGGTCATCCAATAGCTTTCTTGAGTAAAACTTTGGCAACCAAGCATCATTCTTTATCTCCTTATGAAAAGGAGCTCTTAGCAGTGGTGTTAGCCTTGCAAAAGTGGAGAGGATACCTTTTGGATAGACATTTTAAGATCAAGACAGATCATTTTAGTCTCAAATACATGCTTGATCAAAGAATTACTACTCCTTTTCAGTCCAAATGGTTACCTAAGTTGCTTGGATTTGACTATGAAATAGAGTATAAGCAAGGGAAAGAAAATGTGGTAGCTGATGCACTTTCAAGGGTAGAAAGACAAGCTGCCTTGTTTCATACAGTTTCTTCTGGCCTTTCTAATGAACTCATGGATGCTGTGGTGCTATCTTGGTCAAGTGATTCTACTTTAAAGACAGTCGTAGAAGCCTTGAAAGCCAAAACTTTGGCTAACACCAAGTATGAATGGGTTAATGGTCAGTTGTTACGGAAGGGCAGATGGGTGGTTGGCAAGGATGACCTCTTGAGGAACAAGTTTGTTTCTCATTTTCATGGATCAGCTGTGGGTGGTCATTCAGGGGTGCATGCCACTACCAAGAGATTATCTACTTTTTTCTATTGGAAAGGGTTGAGAAAGATGGTCAAACAATGGGTCAGAATGTGTGATACTTGTCAAAGAAATAAGTCTGACCTTTCAGCCTATCCTGGCTTGTTACAACCATTACCTATACCTCAGAGGATTTGGCAGGAGATCTCAATGGATTTTATTGATTCTTTACCTGTGTCCCAAGGCAAGACTGCAATTTTAGTAGTGGTGGACAGGTTGTCCAAACAAGCTCATTTCATACCTTTGTCCCACCCTTACACTGCTTCTCAAGTGGCTCAACTATTTCTGGATCACATTTATAAATTGCATGGGTTGCCTAAGTCAATTGTCAGTGACAGAGATAAGCTTTTCATGAGTCATTTCTGGAAATCCTTGTTTGAAAAGTTACAAGTGCAACTCAAGTTTTCTTCTGCTTATCACCCACAAACAGATGGTCAAACTGAAATAGTTAACAAGTGTGTGGAAGGCTATTTGAGGTGCATGACTAGAGAAAGGCCTAAGGAGTGGGTTAAATGGTTGCCTTTAGCAGAATATTGGTACAATACCAATTTTCATACTTCCTTGAATACTACTCCCTATGAAGTGGTGTTTGGGCAAACCCCTCCTTTGCATATTCCCTATGTAGCTAAGGATAGTAATGTGGAGGCTGTGGATAGAACTTTACAAGCTAGAGAGCATACTATCCATTTACTAAAGTTCAATCTGAAAAAAGCTCAGGATAGGATGAAGTCTCAGGCTGATAAGAGGAGGTCTGAGAGGGAGTTTCAAGTGCAGGATTGGGTTTACCTGAAGTTGCAGCCCTATAGACAAATTTCTTTAAGGCATGGAAGACAACATAAATTGTCTTCTAAGTTTTTTGGCCCATTTCAAGTCTTAGCTAAGGTGGGGACTGTTGCTTATAAGCTACATTTGCCAGCTGGTGCAAAAGTCCATCCAGTGTTTCATGTGTCTCAATTGAAGGCTTGCTATTGTGCAGTTAATGAGATGGGTCAGTTGCCTCAATGTGATGATGATGGTCTGTTAGCTGCTAGCCCACTTAAGCTTTTGGAGAGGAAGATAGTTAAGCAGCAAAACCGAATGGGGGTGTTTGGGTTAGTGCAGTGGACGAATGGCAGCAAAGATGATGCAACTTGGGAAGATTTGGCTGACTTGACTAAACGGTTTCCTGAGTTTGTGCTTGATCCTTGAGGTCAAGAATCTTTCGAAGGAGGCAGCATTGTTATATACCATTCAAGATGGGTCACGAGATTGGCACATGTCTATTACTTCTACAGTTTCCTAACAAACTCCCAACAAACTCTCAAATTTACTTTTCCCTCCTAGTTGTAAATCGTCTATAAATAGACGATTCTTTCTCATTTGTTGATTGTCTTGTGTGTGTAATTCTCTCTTTTCTCTGTAAACATTCCATTTCATCAATAATAATCACAAATCCCATTTTAACCTTTTAAGCTTCGGATTGGCTTATTACAGTTAATTCTAGCTTATTAGTGTTGCTTATCCTTGCTTATCTGATAAGCTGGATTAAGTGTGTTACATTAGATTGTATCATTTATTAACGACGATGATGGTGCTATATCGCAAGGTGTCTATATTACAAGGTGTCGAGATCAAGTTGTAGGTATTAGTCTTTATTATTTAGTGTGAGCATATTTCTAAGGGAGTTGATGAAGGTGGTTTAGTGGTTTACTGATTAACGCTAGATTAAGTAGCAGTATCTTATTGTCGTCAAAATAGCAATTCAATGAAGGAAATGAGTAATTTCGCACATGATGGCATATTGGTGTTTGCAACTGTTTATTCTTTGCATGAAGTATGTTTTTGCTTTGTTTGTTTAGTTATATCTTTGAAAAGTTCATATGTTACTAAAGAAGCCAAACATATAATGGTTGATTTAAGACCAATGGCAACCAGTTAAGCCAAAGTCCTCATTGTATTGAAACTGAGGGTGATCGCTGATTAATTAAATGCTTTAGGTTGACTATATTTGGGACGGTAGATTAAATAGTATTTGCAACTGTTTACTTATTTTAGGTAAAATATAGAATGATTGTTGCTCTCCTACTCCTACATCATGACAGTCACACCTTTATATTTCTGTGTGTTTTGCTGTTTCAAATGTTAAAGCACACCTTATAATAGCATTGTATCGATAGGAGGTGATGCAGGTCACTCTAGTCCTTTTTGTTCTTTCTCCCGCCATTTAATTTGTTGCCTACAAGACCGCGGCATATTCTGCTTTATCCATTTCAACCACCTACCCTTCCCTGCTCCCTTTAATGGCAGACGTCGCATTCGTTGAAACTCATTGCCTATCTTTGATATAATGTTCTAGAACTTAGCCAGTGTGATCTGTAAGCTCTTGAAGTGTCTTATCTTTTTAATTATGATGTCGTGTAATGCTAATTTTTAGATTTTCCTATGATTAATGATATATATTGATGACAATGTTCACTGAAGTTATTGAAATAAATGTTCTTGTGTTTTTTGTAAAACAACTTTTCTTTTAAATGACAGCAAACTGTTCTATCTTTTATTCAAAAAAACGAGGTCTGAATGGTCATTTAAAACACGGAGTCAAACGGGTCTTCTCTGGTGAATTTACTCTTACATTTTTCTTAAAAAGCACCAGTTAGTATAATTTTACTAGTGTAGCATTATAGAAGAAATGATAGGATGATATTTAAATAGCATTATCATTTCTGTTATAATTTTTACGGTTGGCATTTTCATTGTGTTGGATTAATCGTTTATGGTTCACATATGTATGGCTACAACAGTAAGTTAACATGTCTTTGTAACATGTCTTTGTGTTCTACATTACGTATGCATGAAGTGTAGTAGATAATAATGTAACAGAAAGTTTGAATTGGTTTACATTGACCTAGTATGTTGGACACTGAGATGGTGGAGGTCATGTACCTATTCTTTAGGAAGAGTTATTAGTGGGTAGTTTATTCCTAGTTGGTTTCTTATAAAGGCTATATATAAAGCCTCATGTATTGCTCCTTTAAGTGTATCAGTTTCCTATCTTAATAAACACAAGCAGTGAAAACCAAGTGCCGTTTTGATTGGTGTTTGTGTGGTGTGAGTCCGGGTCCGAGGAGGCTGATTCCAACACATTGTCTATATAATCTCTGTTAACCTTAAAATTACCGTGCCCATGTAGCTTTTTATTCGAGTAGCGCAATAAGTGTTGATGCATATATTTTTGCAGAACTTTAGTTTTTGTTTATTTTTTAAATTTCATCGGGTTTGATTGTGACCGAACTAAGAACTTGTGGCAAACAGTCAAGTTGCAGACTCACAACGTGCAAAGGAATTCATTACTTCTCTTTATCATGATTCATGAGTCCAGTACAAGAATTTGTATGTACTAATGTAAGGAACACGTTATCTCCTAAAGTGAGTTCTTATCTAGCCTTTAAATGTTGAACCAAGTGTCGAGCAAACGACCTTTCCTGACTTAGTTGGGAAATAAGAGTCGTATTAGAACTCCAACGCCTTGCTTATATATATCTTCCTACTGATGAGGTAATATTAAGGATTAAAAAGATATATCAAAGCTTGACACATAAGTTTCATCAATATATGTTGTTCAAGTTGAAATTGGCCAGGCAAGATCAGCTGCTATATCAGTTTTTAGAGTCAATAATGGAGAGTGCTTTATCTAAGCTACTTCAAACTACTAGTCTACTATCAAATGGTTATATATAGGTCTGAGTCTTTCAAACTAATACACCTTAAAACATGTAGTCAAATGTTGGTACTAAAGTAACTGGCTTTCTTCATAGGTATGCGACTGTTTCATTGAATTAAAAAAACTAATTACATCTTAAGTGCCTCTCTAGACCAGGTGACGCCAACGAGCCAAGTCACAAACATTGTTACTACCATTTGAGTTTGCATTTACAAGGCTTTCAAGCGTGCAACAATCCGATCATTCAGCAGCAACAGTGAGTGGTGGTAACTATGTAGGTGATATGGTGTGTGTGGACATAAATCCTGTACTACTTGGTGTTGATGTAAAAAAGACAGAAACCGGCAATTTTTTTACTTTTTTTGAAGATGTTAACAAGTACTGATGTAACTAAAACGATTTCTTTAAAGCTATATTAGGCCTTAGCATATTAGGTTTTGGTAATTGTCAACACTGATTAGGCAGTATGTACCTTACATATTCGGCTCTCAAGGAAAACAACCTTTAACGAATGAGTTTATTTAAAGAAAAGTCCAACGAGTTATGTAAAACATGTAAACGAAGCTGTTAAATCATATAGATATAGACATGCATGCGTGTTAACATTCTGTATATACGTAGTACACTCTATAACATTGTCCTACACATGAACAATATACATAACAGACAATAAAACTTGTTTTTTACAATGGCAGGGCAAATGATGAAGTTGTTTTGCTATACAATGCGCTAATGTGATGACTAGGATAAAGCCATGTCAGGTCTACTTGACACAAGCGTGTGTGACTTTATAACGTTCTTGTTAGTTCTAATAGCTTCCGTTAGACAATAACGTGATGCAAACGAGTATGACTTTATTACCAATTTACCAGAGTCTTGTTGCGATGTTATCAAATATGTATCTCAGCAATACAACAACTTTTGACCATCAGATAACTTGTTATTGTTTGAAGGAAGCTATTTAGACTAACAAGAAATTTGATCCCTAACGTGCCCTCGTTCATCCAGAGAGGTGTGGAGTTAAAATTGTACTGACTGCGCCCCAAGTGCGTTACATCTATAGCATTTTTTTTATTTTTCTGGTTTATCACTTTCTTGTCATCATATATGTTTAAATGATAAAAAATGTATTCTTTTTTATTAAAATGTGTAATTTTATAGTACCTACTTGCAGGGTGTTGAGGTATGTTTGACTCATATCTGGACATGACCGGACGTTACGTGTCGAGAGATTAGTCCACGACCAGGTTCAGGTAAGAACACTATTAATCAGGAGACTCTACAACCCAACGGTTTGTACGATGGATATAGAACACACCATATTGTCTCCTATATAGACATGTCACCTGACACCTAGGGTTGGGGTACCAGTACCATGGCTCCCCATACCTTATGTGCCAGGAACAATAACCCGACCCGCGTAGTATAAATACACCGCATTCTAACTTGTGCTTAAATCTTTACCGTACCCTCCATGTCTCTCTCCACTTACTTCACCCCGGAGCTTGGTCTTGGGATCAAATCAAGACGAGGCTAATGTGTTTCCTTCTTTTTTAGCAGGTACCCGAAAGACTTCACCTGCCTATTCCAAAGAGATCATTCTCTCATAGCCTTATTACAAAAATTTACCCAAACACATGGTGAAGTGACTTTATGATGGAATGTGACTGTGTATATGATCTTGTCGCTTGTATATGCATGCTTTGTAGGTTGTTAGAAATTTCCTTTCGCGTTTGATACATTTGGTTTCCTTGCACCTGAGGCGGTGGAGCTACTTACGAGAATACAACGTGTTATGAATAGTAATGTTTTGACTCCTAAATCCACAAACGTTGTATTTAATAGACTTGGTTTTGCTATACAAAAAGGGCTAGCGGCGCAGCTTGTTGCCCGTTTGCCTTCTCCTAATATGTAAATTATATGTATCAAATTACTATAATCATAATTGAAATCATGGCTTTGTAATTACACAACGAACTTTATTACAAACTACAAAGCCCAAAGTGATTGCTAAAATGGGTCATAAACTAAATTGGTAAATCCATTGACGGAAAGTCCTTTAAAGTTTATTCTTTTTAAGAACGAGTTTTGGAACCCGCGCTTCGTGGCCTTGCATTTGTTAGTTGTCGATAAAGGATTCTGAATCGGGTTACGTTAGTGGGCCGAGTTTAAAAAACTGTAGGGTTTTTGTCGTAATTTGCCGCATATTATGGGCGTTTATTTTGCTAAATTTTTTGTTTGTTCGAATTCATAAATGGTGTATTGAATTTATGGTAGATGATTAATTGAAGCAGTTGTTAGATAAAATTAAGAATACTACGAGGTTTCTAAAATGACAAAAATAACCTACGTTGGCGAAAAGGATGAACAACGATGCAACCACAACGGACGATACATGCAAGAAGTTAGAAAAAAGGGATAAAAGGTGCTAATGCATCTACACCACAAGGACTAAGTTGGTAATTAACTCTAGAAATATATAAACCGACATTAAATTTAACTTATGGCAAAAGTTATTTTGAAACCTTGTATTTTCTAAGAAACTAAAGGACTGATCCAGACCTTTTATTTATCTTTAATCTAATGGTATAGAATTAATCTAAAATTTAATCAATAAAAACCTATTTTCTTGTCTGGTACTCGGGTATATACATCCTCTCCACTCCCACCACTATTTTTCGTCACAACCACTATTTAACAGCCAACACAACCACCACTAAACCGACCGTTACCGGCATTCAAACCACCACTAAACCGACCGTTACCGGCGTTCAAACCACCAATGCACCATGAAACTATACTAGAAACTGCCATTGGAGGACCAATCGTCTTCGTTTCCATCGCATCACCTTTCTGTCACCTGTTTGGAGGTTACTAGGTTAAAATTGGCTCTTCAAAAGGTTAAATTCTGACCACTTTTATCATTCACGTATTTTTAATCGGCGCTCAATTTGACGATTGCCCTGCTTGTAATATATGTCTGTTTTCTTTATCATTATCATTTGAGCAAATTGATTCAATTTAATAATGCATATCAACTATTTGATGAAATACCTGACCTAAAATTGCGCAAATATCTGAACATGTTTGTGAAATAATCTACTCGTAGTAATTATGTACGAGGTAAAATGCACCATTAGCTAAGTGTCTCTCTAGGTTACTAGTGAGCTGCAGCTTTTTTATAGTTTATCAAGTTTTTCTGACATTTATTGGTAGTTTCGTACCTCTTATAATGATGAAAGGTGATGAATTGACCTTCGATAATAGAGTTGCTCAACCTCAACCTTTTTTATTTTTAAAATTCTGAATAAATGCAATGATGTAGGATGCTTGTTAGATACATTAATGATTTGTTTGATTTATTTTGTTAGAAGGAAATTGGTGAATATAATAACATGAAAACAATTAAGTCCATTCCCATCTTTCATCTTCTTCAAGATATTATTACACATCGAGACTAGCTCGATTCTTTTCAACTGATTCAAGATATTCTTCTTCGATGGCTTCAAATCAGTTAACTCCCCCTGTTACCATTAATTCACTTAACCCAAAGGTCTTTTTTTTTGTTTTCTGCTTATTTACTTTGTTTTATTATTTAGCTTATTTTAGCTTTTTACTAACTTGATCTAACATGCATTTAGTGTTTGTTTGGAATCAATTACTGAAAGTTTAAAACATCTTCTTGTTGTGTTTAAGGGGGTGTTTGTTTTGGGTTAAATAGCCGCCTTATGGCTTATTTGGGTTTTGGACTTATGATTCATAAGCTTACTTTTGTGGCTTATTTTCAAACTTTTAGGTCTAAGTTTATTATGACATAATAAACTTATATAAGCTGAAAAGTTTCGAAATAAGCCACAAAAAGGGGAGCTTATGAATCATAACCCCAAAAACAAATTAAGCCGTAAGCTTGCTATATAAACCGAAACAAACACCCCCTTCAGCTTATTTAAGTACTACTTGTTCTATTTAGTTTTAGATAGATCTAACATGTATTTACTGAGTGTTTGGATTTGATTTATTTATGATTATTTGCTTCCTAGTGATGACTGATTAAAGCATTAGAAGTAGTAGCGGATGATTCGTTTCAATTGTTTGGGTATAGTGAAGCTAATCTTGATCATTTGATTGTATAAATTACTTGACTTATTGTGATTATCTGATTTAAGTAACGGATAACTTATAAACAGTCATCATGGGTGGTTGACCTTGTGTGAATATTATTTATAATGTGTTTGAGATAGTGTTATGCTGGTCATTATCATATAATCGTGTTTTCAAGTCATAGATAATTACTTTCTGGTGTTTATGTAATTGGTTATACTCAACCTGATTCCGCTGATATAGTGTCAAAGGATCAACTTTTGATACTCGCGTAAAAAAAACTGATTCTGATTATCTGTTCAATAAAGGTCTTTTACATGTGAATCAATAATTAAGAGCTTTCTTAAACAATATCTTTTTATTACAACGTGTTTTGTTGCCACCCATTATTAGCTAGAATGACCTTTATACTGATGGTTTCCCCTTTCTAATTAAGTAAATGTTAGTTGTGCTTTTTAGGATGTACTGATGTACATTATTTTTAATGGTATCAATATAGTCGATTTTGAAGATCATGGTGACAAGGTAGTCGTTATTTAGTTATTTTCTTTATTTATACCTAGATATAACAATGTATACCTAGCTATAACAATGTATATCTAGATATAACAATGTATATGTAGATATAACAAGTATATTTAGATATAATAATTATATCTAGATATAACAGTTTATATCTGGATATAAATAAAAACTTATGTCTAGATATAACAGTTCAAAAAACTCTGACTTATTATATATCTAGATATAAATAACAATTTATAGGAAATTAAAAAAAACTTATTTTATATCTACATATAAATAACAGTTTAAAAATTATGTCTTATTTTATATCTAGATATAAATAATAACTTATATCTAAATATAACAACTTATACCTAGATATAACAACGTATACCTGGATATAACAACGTATACTTGGATATAACAACGTATACCTGGATATAACAACGCATAACGTATACCCGGATATAACACGGATATAACAACGTATACCCGGATATAACAACGTATACCCGAATATAACAACGTATACCCGGATATAACAACGTATAACCGGATATAACAACGTATGTCCGGATATAACAACGTATGTCCGGATATAACAACGTATGTCTGGATATAAATAAAAACTTATGTCTGGATATAACAACATATATTTGGATATAAATAAAAACTTATGTATAAATATAACAATTCAAAAAACTCTGACTTATTTTATATTTTATATCTAGATATAAATAACAATTTATATCTAGATATAACAATTTAAAAATTCTAAATTATTTTATATTTAGATATACGTTGTTATATCCATATATACGTTGTTATATCCAGATATACGTTGTAATATCCAGATATACAATATCCAGACATAAGCTTTTATTTATATCCGGACATAATTTTTTATTTATATCCAGATATACGTTGTTATATCCGGATATCCAGATATAAATAACAATTTATAGGAAATAAAAAAAGCTTATTTTATATCTACATATAAATAACAGTTTAAAAATTATGTCTTATTTTATATCTAGATATAAATAATAACTAGATATAAATAATAACTTATATCTAAATATAATAACTTATACCTAGATATAACAACGTATACCTAGATATAACAACGTATACCTAGATATAACAACGTATACCTGGATATAACAACGTATACCCGGATATAACAACGTATACCCGGATATATCAACGTATACCCGGATATATCAACGAATATCCGGATATAACAACGTATATCCGGATATAACAACGTATATCCGGATATAACAACGTATATCCGGATGTAACAACGTATATCCGGATATAACACCGTATATCCGGATATAAATAAAAACTTATGTCTGGATATAAATAAAGACTTATGTCTGGATATAACAACGTATATCTGGATATAAGTCTGGATATAAATAAAAACTTATGTCTGGATATAACAACGTATATCTGGATATAACAACGTATATCTGGATATAACAACGTATATCCAGATATAACAACGTATATCTGGATATAAAATAAAAACTTATGTCTAAATATAACAATTCAAAAAACTCTGACTTATTTTATATCTTGATATAAATAACAATTTATATATAGATATAACAATTTAAAATTCTAAATTATTTTATATCTAGATATACGATGTTATATCCAGATATACGTTGTAATATCCAGATATACGTTGTTATATCCAGACATAAGTTTTTATTTATATCCGGACATAAGTTTATATTTATATCCAGATATACGTTGTTATATCCGGATATACGTTGTTATATCCGGATATACGTTGTTATATCCAGATATCTAGATATAAATAACAATTTATAGGAAATAAAAAAAGCTTATTTTATATCTACATAAAAATAACAGTTTAAAAATTATGTCTTATTTTATATCTAGATATAAATAATAACTTATATCTAAATATAATAACTTATACCTAGATATAATAACGTATACCTAGATATAACAACGTATACCTAGATATAACAACTTATACCTGGATATAACAATTTATACCCGGATATAACAACGTATACCCGGATATATCAACGTATACCCGGATATAACAACGTATACCCGGATATAACACCGTATACCCGGATATAACAACGTATATCCGGATATAACAAAATATATCCGGATATAACACCGTATATCCGGATATAAATAAAAACTTATGTCTGGATATAAATAAAAACTTATGTCTGGATATAACAACTTATATCTGGATATACGTCTGGATATAAATAAAAACTTATGTCTGGATATAACAACGTATATCTGGATATAACAATGTATATCCAGATATAACAACGTATATCCAGATATAACAACGTATATCCAGATATAACAACGTATATCTGGATATAAATTAAAACTTATGTCTAAATATAACAATTCAAAAAACTCTGACTTATTTTATATCTAGATATAAATAACAATTTATATCTAGATATAACAATTTAAAAATTCTAAATTATTTTATATCTAGATATACGTTGTTATATCCGGATATACGTTGTTATATCCGGATATACGTTGTTATATCCGTATACGTTGTTATATCCGGATATACGTATATCCGGATATAACAACGTATATCAGGATATAACAACGTATATCTGGATATAAATAAAAACTTATGTCTGGATATAAATAAAAACTTATGTATGGATATAACAACGTATATCTGGATATAACAACGTATATCTGGATATAAATAAAAACTTATATCTAAATATAACAATTCAAAAAACTCTGATTTATTTTATATCTAGATATAAATAACAATTTATATCTAGATATAACAATTTAAAAATTCTAAATTATTTTATATCTAGATATAAACAACTTATAATAACTTTCAAGCAAGATTATATTTATAGGTAATAAAAAATACTTTATTTTAATTGTAGATATATATAACAATTTAAAAATGTCGACTTATTTTATATTTACATATAAATAATAAAAAAACTCTGACTTATTTTATATATAGATATATATAACAATTTAAAATTTTAGTCTTATTTTATATCTAGATATAACAATTTAAGAAGTATAACTTATTTTATATCTATATATAAAGCAACTCACAGTTTTTATATCATGGTTTTGAGAATTTGTTAGTTTATATCTAGTAATAAAGTAACCTAAGATTTTTTAAATTGTAATATATATTAAGATATAAAGTAAGTCATAATTTTTAAATCTCGTACCATGTTATAATTATTAAATATAATTAGGCAAACTATAACAAAAACAGATGAGATCCAGAGCGTGTATCTGACTCAGATGTACCGCCTAACCACAAATGAGTAGCTACTGAGGTTTGAACCGTTAATGTCTTGTCAGACGGTTGATTGGGTTGGTGACATGTAAACTTTTTTTTTGAATTATCGCTAATATTGTCATATATGATGTTGTAGGTTTGTTGGATCCAATGTCTCCAATGAGAACAATGCGACAAATGCTGGACACAATAGACCGAATGTTTGAAGACCCAATGATCACTAGGACTGGTACACAGTCAGCATGGAACATTAGGTCTCCATGGGACATACAAGGTACCGAAAATGAGATCAAGATGAGATTTGATGTCCCTGGACTGTCTAAGGATGATCTGAAGGTGTTTGTAGAGGATAACATGCTTGTTATCAAACGAGAACATAAGGAGGGTCAACAAGAGAAGGAAGGCGGTAATAGTGGTTCGTGGGCTAGGCAGAATTTCAGCTCGTATCAGACACGTATTGATCTGCCCGATAATTGTGAGAAAGAAAAGATCAAAGCTGATTTGAAAAATGGTGTTCTGTTGATTTCTATTCCTAAGGCGAAAGTCGAGAGAAAGGTGATTGATGTAAAAATCGAGTAACGAGTGTGACTGTCTGAGTCGATTATCTTAATTATGGTTGTTTGCTTGTTGTGAGATGTATGGTGTCACTGAAATGCAGTAGATGGTTTGTAATTTTGAGTGTGCATAAATGTATAGTATAAATGGTGGTATCTATTTGATATAAATTTTGCAAGTTAATGTTTACTTGGATTAATTTTCTATTTTTGTGGTGTAAAAAGGGACCAAATACATGTACAAAATACAGTCAGTCAGTTTGAATGATGATCCTTAATAAATCTTTACTTGAATCAATTGCAAGACATGAATAAATGCTTCATCCCATCTAACAGTTTTGAGTATAAAAAAGGACACAGGTTTCGGCAGATTAGCCAATCGAAAATGCAACACCAGCACCAAATGCCTCCAATCAGCTGAGTATGTGACTTATACCACAATAGACCGTGATACACAAAGGACTATTAAGAATATACATTTACATTTTAAAATTCTAAAAAGAATAACAAATCATCATAAAAATTTATGCAAAGTCTTGAACATAATATATTATATATGATATTTCTCCACTTAGTTCAGTACTACAACAAAAATTAGATTTTTGATAGTCTTGTTGGTTTCATTCGACATTCATCTCCTGGCCATCTCCAACATTTCTAAACAAAAGCATTAAACGATTTTATATCTTCAATAACCTTCACAGGTTCAGTTGTAGGCTTCTGTTTGAAGATGGACAATACTGGTCTTGACCCCGAGTGGCATTTGCTAGATCCTCTAGAGCAGAAACTTAAAATAGAACCAGTGAATGATGAAAGAAGTAGCGAATTTTCAAATTGACACCTCTTTTATCCCAGTACGAGTGAGTGCCACAAGTTCTTAGCACTATTGACAGCCAACATGTTCGAGCAAAAGGAGATGCGAAGAAGAACGACACTAGCTCATCTTAATGTCATTTGAGGTTGAAAAGCTCTTACATCCTAATCACTCACACACACAACCACATGTCACTCATCAGGTGCTTTATTTAAAACTGATAAAGCAACCATCTACATACCTGTATGCTCATATGTTCATGTGCCAACTCAACAGGTAAGGACTCGCCGCCACCCAAACTGATATTGTGGCTGAACCGTCAGGTCTAATCATATCAGCCAATACGGACGAACTATATACAGGTTGCATTAATTCAAATGATTGAATAGAAATAAGCAAGATTGTTTCAAAGCCACCAAAATAGAGACTCGATATATAAAAAAGGGAAGTATGAACCTTAGTATGAAGTATGATCCTTTCAAAAGTAATTCTTGTTTCACTGCCAACTGTACAATGCTTCGTCGTTGCCTTAGTTTCTACTGATTTGATTGCAAAAGGAGGCAACATCCATACAGAATAACAACACACGCATCACTAATACTACATCGAACTTCTCATATGAAGAGGGTGTCTGGCATTACGTTTTGAACATGACAAGTAAGTTGATCACTGCTGAAGACCATATAAGTATTTTGCTATCTTGTAACATTAATCTCTCTTAATGATATCATCAATTTACTGATATAAGATTTTTTTTCATACAAGAACTGAAGCGGCCCAAATAGCTTTAAAGATACCTTGCAAGCCAACTTATTTATATTTGATTCAGAGTTCTTTCCGGAGAAACCACAATTTGGTTGGTCGAACAAGTAACTTGTGAAATGCAGAACATATTAGAAATACCAAAAAACTAACAAGTCACCCAATCTACAATAGGTACTATTTTGGATATCTATATTAGCTAGTAGTATTTCAAGTGGTCTAAGAATCAAATTATAATCCAAATTTATAATATGTTCTTCTCATTAAGCACAACAAACACCACTATAATTTACATTACTTTATTAATCTTCAAACATATGGTAAATATTATTCATGATAATCAATTATCCTCCTTTGGCACAACAAATATATCATTTAGCTTTCAAAAAGTCCAAATCACCAATAGTTGCTAATGAGGTATGCAAAGCAAGATAGAACAAGTGAAAACCAATTAGCTAATCAAAATTATAAGAGAGCACAAGCACGCAACATCTAGATGGTCACTTAAACAGAAAGCAAAATACACTTTTCATGCATGTTTAAACTTAAACCATTGTATACATCTAAAAACCACAGACACCAAAAGGGAAACAGCCTTTAACTTATCAACAAGCATTATAACAACAATACTAGTAGGTTCTCTTACACAATAAGACAAAGTTTTATTCTTAAGATATTTTGACAAAATTCTATGGCACCTCAGTGAACTTTGCACCTATTATCTAGATAACCTAATACCTGCAAATGCAATGTTTTAGAAGAGAAACATATTTCAAGAAACTAATTGGAATAATGCATATTTTTCAAGAGTACGAATCAAATGGACAACAGCACCTATAAGAGTTTATCATTAGTTTCAAGAAGCACGATCAACCAAGAGACCTAACAATCATTATAGAATTCAAATGTGCTCACACATCAAAAATAGCCACTTACGGGGCGTTTGGATGAGCTAATTTACCCGGCTTATGAGCTTATCCGATTTTAGAAAAGCCTATTAGCTCACTCTTTGGAGCTATCAACATCAGTTTATTAGCCAATACACTCAAGTGTATAAGCTCTAAATAATGAGCTTATTGACTTTTCTGAATGAGTACATAAAAAGGCTAGATACACTCATCCACTAACTAAATCATTCCAACAAAGAAATGATAACAAAATCATTAATATCAAATAATCTAATGAACAAAAAAATTAAAAAAATTAAAACAATTAGAACACAAAAAACTACTAATATATCATAGAAAAACACGAATAAATAAAGAAATCACAAAATTACCAAGAGATAGTTAAAAGAACATCTCAATAAAGCATTTGAACAACCATACCATCTTCCATAGCTTCTAACAGACTAATTCCACCCTTTTTTCCGATACCAACTTATGTTATCTTTGATTTATACATTTATGTGCTCTGTTATCTTTGATTTGTTAGGGTTTGTTTGTTTTTAGATAGATAAACCTGCCTTTGTAATTTTAGAGAGAGAAAGATGATGAGACGCTTTCGATCGGATTTGTGATTGCTATTTAATCTTAGGGTCTCGATTTGGTTAGAGAGATGAAATGTACTTTTAGAGAGAGATTCAAGTTGGGGAAATGAGTGTTTGACAGGTTTTTGTGTATTTTAATGAATATACACTTTTAGTCCTTTTGTCTAGTTTTAGTTTTTGGCAAAATCAGTCCTTCTGTGTTTTTTTTCTAAGATCTGGTCTTAAGTTTTGGATGGCCCAGATCAGTCCCTTAGTTTCTAAGAGAATACAAGTTTGTAAAATAAACCAACTCTTTAACTTATAAAGAAAGACACCCTATCGCACGAGGTTTAATCCCTGCTTGTCAAACATAGATAAATGTCTGATCACATACCTTTCGATATCCAGGCAGAGATCCTGAAAAGGCTTCCTGTCAAATCGTTAATTCAATTCCGTTCCGTTTCAAATCAATGGAAGTCCTTTATAGATAGCCCAAAATTCATATGCAACTATCACATCAATCATACAAACCCCCAACATCGTCTACTTTTAAGTTACAAGTCGGATAATGTCCAAACATTTACTTCGATTATCGATGATAATACTTTCCCCCGACAAAAGTTTCCCTTAACCTCCCCGGAGTCCCTTAGCTTGTTAAAAAACATAAGAACACTAAATTCAGTAGACGGGTTGTTATGTTTTTACGGAAAAGGAGATTCAAAAATTAGGATGTTTGTTATTTGGAATCCTGCTGTTAGGAAATCTGTTGCTATTCTTATCCCTTCCCTTAAAGCTGTGCATACTGTTGTTGGTTTTGGTATCTGTCCTCATACTAGTGTACCTATGCTTGTTAAGATTAACATTAATAAGATATCTAGTACGTGGGTGGTTGAGGTTTTTACGTTAAGTACACGTGTTTGGAAAACTGTATATATGGGTGTGCCTTTTAAATCGGGTAATTTTGTTACATGGTTTCATCTTTTTGTAGATGGAGTTATTTATTTCCGTGGTTATGAATATGATGATGATAAAGTTATGTCTAATTTTCTTATCTCATTTGATTTGAAGAGTGAAAAGTTTGGTGAAGTGTGTCTTCCTGAGAGATTGGTACATACACGTCGTCTAGATGTGGCGAAGGTGAATGAGTCTCTTGGTTTACTTGAGCATTATAACGACGGCGATATGCGGGTTTGCGGTGTCTGGACGAGGAAAGATGGTGCTAACGAAACGTTTAGTAAGATATATACTGTTAACGTTGAGAGAAATTTCAGTAGGGTATTAGCATTTAGGAACAATGGTGAAGTTGTAATGAAAATGTATGATGTTGAAGACATGCAATATAAAATTGAAGTTCATGAACCATTTTCAGGGCATGTTTATGGTGTTGGGATTAATGGAGAGTTATCTAGGTTCTTCGCGAGCTCGTATATGGAAACATTACTTTTACTTGACGAGTCGGATTCTATCATCCATTAACGACCATGATGGTGTTATAATTCAAAGGTGTCGATCTGGATCAAGCTGTAGGTATCATATGAGTCTTTATTATTTAGTTTTGTTTTATGTTACTAAACTGGTAAGTCTAAACATATTTGTAAAGTGGATTAAATAGCACCTTGATGTGGTCATGCAATTTGCTAAAGGACCGAGTAATTATGGACCAATTGTTCTTGATGGCATATTATAGTGTTTGGTTTACTTTTATGTCTGAAGTATGTTTTTTGCTTTGTTTGTTTGTTTATTCAAATATTGGATGTGGTTTGATTGTGTGCAATGTTATATTAGAAGTCTGGCTAGGTAATCATGGGGTTCCTGTAAAGGCTGTAATTGCACGCGCGCCAGCAATTTAGCTTGTGTCCAGATCAAAGTCAAAGAACATGAGCCAGTTATACGATTAGGATACACTATTTATAATCTCTACTATCTTTTAAACAATTGTTGCTCTCCTACAACCTACGTTAGCCGCAACGGCTTTAATGTATGTGTTATGTAAGTTTTTGATGTTTCAATAAGTTGAAACACACATCAACACATATCCTATTGGTAGTGAGTCAAGCTTGAAATCTCAACTTTAGCACACTTTGTTGATACCAAGAGTGTATACGTAGCAAATAAATAAATGTGCCATGGATGGGAGGTGATCAGCTCACCTAAGTCCTTTTCTTTGTGTTGCCCGCGCATTCCCTCTCGCCTGATCTGGTGTGCCTATCTCCACGTACTAAACCCAAGATAGTGGTACATTCTGCTATATATACATTTCAACATACTACCAACATGTTCGAAGGGGTTTTAGGATGGTACAAGAATATTAATTCATTGTTTATTTACTCTTTTCAAGTATCTTATATTCTGTATACATGTTGTGCCGATGCTTAGCAATGCAGGTCAAACTTAAGCCCTTTTCATTCTTTCTCCAGCCATTCCATTTGTTGCCCACACCTTTCCTCTGGCCAGATTCAATGCACCTGTCTCCCCTGACCACAAGACAGCTGCACATTCTGCTTTATCCCGTTCCCCTCTATGACTGGCATTCATTGAAACTCGGTTCATTGCATATCTTTTGCTGATGTGTAGCTTTTCTTCGATTAATGCTATGTGTTTATCCAAATATTATTTCTGAAATTATCTGAATAATTGTTCCTGTGTTTTCTAGTAATGCAACTGTTCATGTAAACGATGGCAAGCATGGGTATGAACGGTCATTTTGAAACCGGGTCAGTATGGTCGTTTTAAAACCTGAGTCAAACGGGTCTTCTCTTGCCAGGTCAATCCTACCTGTTTCCAACATTTTTGATCCCCGCCCTTTCTTAATTTCTCCTGCCTTTCCATTATGATGCTCAGTTTCAAGCATTCCTTTTTAAAAGAGCGCTCGTTAGTACAATTTTACTAGTGTAGCATTAAACAATAAAGGATAGGATGGTATTGATATAGCAGCTAATTTGCTTCTTTTTGGATCAGATATCAATTACTATTACCGAATGCTCGATCTCAGCTATATATGATTTAACACACTATCGATTGTTCGAACCAACAAAATAAGAAAGGATACAGATGATTGCATGAACTCTAACAGAATACAAAAAGGCACGTGCTTATCTTCCTACTGATGCGGTAAATTTAAGGATTAAACAACAGATATCTCGAAGCTTGACACATCATTGTCAAGAAGCTTGAAATGTGAAACATGTCTCTCGATCGTAGTGAACCTTCAACTTCTAAAAACTCGTTTTTCATACAATCTATCATATAACTCGGCATGGGCAAGATCACGAACATGTTTTGATAAGTCTGGTTCATCAGTGTACTTTATCCAAGCTGCTTCAAACGGCTGGTTAGCTTTTACGTCTGAAATTTGATTGGAAAAAAAACAATACAGACATAAAGATATGTAATAAAATTGGCTTAGTATTTTGCTGTGTAGAAGTAGCAGTTAGCACTGACATTGCTAGTCTTTGAACCTTGATACACCTTTAAACACGCTTGTGATCGTAGTCAAAAGTTTTGCTAAACTTCTAAATGTGTCGGCTTTCTTCATAGGTATTGGAGTGTTTTGCAGGATCTAGAACTTCAACAGTTGTACCGAGTGATGTCCATGAGCCAAGTCATCTTACTACCTGCCATAGTCCCTTGTGCACACGGAGCAAAGTATGATAGAGATAACGCCAAACTCCTGAACAGAAGTTCTATGTTTTGTTTGTGTGCAGATGACCTTTTATCTTGACAAGAATTCTTAGTCATAAAGAAGGTTTCCTGCAGGTAAAGGGAGTGTTCGGTTATGGGTTTTGATGGTGTTTTCTCACAGAATCTTGCTCAAAAGCTCATGATGCCTAATATGTTTCTTAATCTTTAAGCTATAATGTGAGGATGTAGTTGCATTTTTGTTATGAGGAAGAGAGTTAGTTTTAGGAAATGTAGTTGGTTGCTGATGTAAGCTTCTTATGGAGGAGTCGTATTGTCCGAATTGAGATGAGGCCTTTCTATAGGAGAAATATTGTAGTCTTCATTGGGTAATTTCTTCTACTATGCTGTAACAATATACCAGGATTTTGAATAATGGGATAATGTGATCTTTTGTTACCATTTATTAGATAAGGAAGCTGCTGATATAGAATTATTAACACCCGTCTTCTGGAAAAACCCAATGACCCGAGATTATGGTGCTCACTAGGCGATGTAACGAATCAGGATTCTTACTATGAAAAATCATTACAAGTTTCGGAAAATAAGTCAGTAAGGGCCATGCGGTCACTTGCCAGCAGTGCATACAGCATAGGGGAATTTGAAAAATCAAAACTTTTGTCGGAATCTCCTACGGCGTTAAATTCTTTGTATCATGATGGATAGTTTGCACCCGGTGCAGCTGCTTTGAAACTATAGATCTCGAAAAAGCAGTTGATGCTTTTACACAAACAGGCCTTTACTGCGTTTAAGGAGGCGTTAAAGCTCAAACGTGACAGCTGGCAAATGTGGGAAAATTACAGTCAGGTTGCAATAAAGTAGTGGAAATTTCTCTTGCATTGAAAGCTACACAGTACGTGTTGAGTTACCCTCATCTAATCTAGGATCATATCCCTCAAACAAGCAATGAGTCATATATCTGCCATCAAAATGCATCTTCGCACTAATCACCTAAAAGGCAGAGCAATTGAGCTCAGTTTGTCGGGAATTTATCCAAATTATGCGACTCACTTAGAATTGTCTGCAATTATGACACGTATTTGCATGTCAAAATATTTCAGTATATCAACAAGCCAAAAAGGGAATTGGTTTGATTTGCAAGGTGTGCTTCTTGTAGGATATTTCCGTCAAATGGAACCAAGCAAGTCACCACCAGGACCATGCTGAACAAGGTCTATGTTCGCCAGGTGGAAATCATCTGTAGCACCTCCATCGAGGAAGACCACTGGTTGCTGAAGACAAAAGTACACACTTTGACTCGCCTCTAAGTTGGTGCAGTTGAGCCATCCCAAGTCAATGGAGAAGTTCATGTCAGTTAATGATATAAACAAATTTGCAACGCAGTCAATATCCTGTTAATGATATAAACAAATTTGCTTACAAACCAACAAAGACATTACCCGGACGTAGATCCTAAACCAAAACATACATTTTTGTATTTATGTACGCAATTTTGTGTTTACCAATGAATGTAATGGCTACAGAATTTACTTCTCTAGCAGTTTTGTATGAGCCACCAGTTGTTGGTTAGACAACATTAACTGTATTGTCTGTTTTGTTATTTGTATAAATGGTTATCAATGCTTCTTAGTGAAATACAACGATTGTTCAATCTGTTTTTGGACTCAAAGTGTACTGAAATTAATATTAGTTTGACGGTTTGACTCGTAGCTGTTAGGATCGCCATTCAGCTCTTAAGATGGTATGAGTTTACGATTTTACTAAGCAACAACTAAAAATATTCATCTCCCTTAATTACTGATTATGCATATTTTTTATAGAAGTGGGACTCCATTTC